>CM068324.1:8219269-8279269 GCA_034766995.1 Acanthacorydalis orientalis
TTAAACAGTAGAGTAGCTGTACTGATATCGATTATTTGATATACAGTTATTTCAAAAAAATACTATTTCTCCCCTTTGAAGTAACAAGGCAAACATTAAGTATTATTTAAATTTTGTAAAGTTAACCGTTGTTCATAAACAGAAACGTACATGATTTTTAAATATATTTAGATCTTTGCATTTGGTTTTTGAATTATTTTTTTATTATTTATTTCGTTATTTATTTATAAACAACAAAATATAAATAATTATGTGTGGATAATTAAAAAAAAATTACAGTTAAATTCTTCATTGCACACTTGCAAGAGATTTCTGGGAAGGTAAAATTAGCAAAAGAGCATTATGAAGCATTGATACGATCAAAAGACGTTTCAAATGAATTGCGTGCTATTGTTTATCGTCGATTGGGTATGTATAATTAATGTTTTCATTTTCAGATTAAAAATTAATAGAAAAAAACACCGGTAGCTCCTCTTTAATATATATATATATAATAAATTGTTTGAAAAAAAAGCTAATTAAATATCGTTTTTTTGTTATTATTAACATGTTTATACAAACAGAACTATGAATGTAACAATTATTTTTTTCTCGTATCTTCATCGTCATCGCACAGTTTCCCTTCGCCCGTATTTCGTTCAACTTTGACTGTTACATTTTTTTTCTATATTTATTTTACCTGTACAAAGAAGAAGACCGTCCTATCGCAGAACCCTTAGTTTAATGACCATTCTTAGCGTATATGCGAATGATTATATATATATTCTAGTGGCCCAAAAATACATGCAAGAACTATTTTAAATGTAAATTTTAAATAATTTTCCACTGAAATGTCTTAAAAATTCAAATTTCATTTAAATTTTAACATTCAGTACCATTTTATTAATAAACTATTACTCTTTCTTTAATTTCATTTAATAAAGTTTTTATTCTAAAAAAAGCAAACATAATGTTAAGTGTATTCATTGAAAGAAGTTACTTTTCTGTAATAATGATGTATATCTACTATACATCGCTATTATTCAAAAAAATATTAAATTGAAATATTTGAAATTGTTTTCATATATAATAATTCTCTTTTTTACTTCATTAACTTTCAAAATATTTTATTTTAAAATTATTTATATCAATAATGGATTAATATTATAGTTAATTATAAAAAAATAAATATTTAATATATGTGTGTATATGTGTGTGTGTATATATATATATATATATATATATATATATATATATATATATATATTATTGTGTGTTATATGATCAATTTTTTTCATATTTTTTTAGGATGGATGCATCATTGTGTTGAATCAATTGGTGAGAAAAATCATCGTATAGCTGTTGCTATTCATTGCCTTCAAAAGTCTGTAGAATTAGATAATCAATCAGGCCAATCATTGTATTTGCTTGGTCGTATTTATGCTAGTATTGGAAAAGTTCATGATGCATTTATAGCATATCGAAATTCTGTTGAAAAATCAGAAAGCAATGCAGACACTTGGTGCTCCATTGGGTAGCGTATCAAATATTTATATTATTTAAGTATGATAGAAGATATAATGTATTCTTTTTGATTATTTAAAAATAAGTATTAATATAAGCTGTACATGTGTGGTGTATGCATATGAGTGAGTGAATTTGTTCTGTGTCTGTATCTACATATAGGTTTGATTTAATTTTTATTTTTTACTTATATATCCATGAATAAAAATGCATTTTATTTATTTACAGAGTATTATATCAGCAACAAAATCAGCCTATGGATGCACTGCAAGCATACATATGTGCTGTACAATTAGATAAAAATCACGCTGC
Source organism: Acanthacorydalis orientalis (assembly GCA_034766995.1). Classification (NCBI taxonomy): domain Eukaryota; kingdom Metazoa; phylum Arthropoda; class Insecta; order Megaloptera; family Corydalidae; genus Acanthacorydalis; species Acanthacorydalis orientalis. Next base: position 8,221,085 of record CM068324.1, read on the forward strand.
CGCTTGGTCAAATCTTGGTACGTATTATATATTTCAAAAAAAAATTATTCGGAGTAATTTTTTTAGTCAATATTATTCTGTGAACACACTGATATATTATGTAAAATGTTATATATGTATGTGTGTGTGTATATATATATATGTATGTATGTATATATATATATGTATGTATATTGTAGCAATTTGTCTACTTTTTTAATTTATTCTTCAAGGTGTATTATATGAAAGTTGCTGTCAAGTAAGAGATGCATTTACATGCTACATGAATGCAAATAATTGTGTCGGCAGTCCGTCAGCAGTATTAACGCCGACTTTCATGCAACGTATTAAATTCCTAAAATCGCATTTGTCGAACGCTCCAATGCCGAGCATCACAAGTAAACGTAGGCAGTTGTTGTCGATTGAGGAGGCGTGGAATCTCCCCATATCGGCAGAGATGTCTTCACGACAACAACAACAGTCGCATCATGGACAAGCTAGTGGTGGACGTTTGCAACAGTGCAAGGTATTATTGATGAATCGTAATATTTTTGATTATAATGTTCATTATAAGGCATTTATGAAAATTGTTTGTATATATATATATATATATACACGTGCGCACCCACATATATATTTATACACACACATAGATACATACATACATACACACATACAATTACTGTTTCGACTTATTTTCTTATCTAAGTTAAGATTTCAGTTGAGTAACATACATTTTTCTATATGTGCATGCAATATTTGTTCATGTGAAATAATTAGTTTTTATTATTTAGTGAACAATCTGATTCATTTTAGATAATATAGTTTATCTTTAAATCCTCAATGTATAGTTAGAAAATGATTAAAATGACAATTGACTCAACTTTTATATTTTATTACAAAAACTTATTGATAATTTTGATATATTAATTAAAAAAAATTACAGCCTCAAGGTCCTCCGCCTCCTTATCCTAAGAGATTCAAACCAGGTGAAACAACAGGACAACAAAATGTTAATCCACAGCCAGTACAACAACAAACTGCACCTCCTGCTTATTATTTGGGTATTCAGCAGATACAGACACTTCAGTTTTTACAACAAAATGCAGCGAATTTAACGCCTCAGCAACAAGTTTATATGCATCAGTTACAACATCAGTACAGAATGATGCAACAGCATCAGGTAAAGATATATAGAAATGTAAGGATACTTTTTTAAAAAAAAACTATTCTAATTCATTCTTTTAGCAACAACTACGAAATGCTCAGTTGCGTAATAATACTACAGCGCCTCCTGCGTCTAGTGGTTTCACAAATACGCAATCGTCTGTTCAAGTGCCGTATAGAGCGCCTCCACAACAATCGCAACCTACTACAATAAATCAGTATCCCCTCTATTCAGCACACTCGGTCAGTACACCGAATGTCGGACCTAGTCCTACATCGACACAAGACTTAGGCGTCACAGACCAAGAACTTCAAGATCTTCTTTCACAAAAAGACTTGGCTACTAGTCTAGCAGAAGATTTGCTCAAACATTTTGAATCAGGAGATTTAGATACAAAAGACTCAGGTAATTGTAAAGTCTTTTTAAGAAGTATATTTGTTTTAAATAAACTTTGTGTATATAATAACTCATTTGATAGCAATGTTTACATTAAAGATTTGATTATAGGTGACATAGGTTTGAGTTCAGGTCCATTTTCACCATCTAATCTTGATAAGAAATCTGATTGTAAGTCACCAAAGCCAGAAGTTATTTCACCATCTGTAACAAGTTCAAATGGTAATAGTAATGGACCTATATCATGTATAAACGATGAAATAAAAATTGAACCAGGTCTAGAAAATTTAGTAGAAGCATCGAAAGTTGATGGTGGACCAAAAACTGAAATTGAATATACTCTGGATATGGATTCAAAAACAGTTGTTGAATCTTGTAAAGCAGAGGGATTAAAAGGTGTTATAAATTGTTCAATATTATCTGACAAATTTCCTCCGCCTGCTCCTCCAGAACCACCTGGGCAAGAATTGACACAAGAACAACTTCTACCACCTACACCATCTGTCTACCTTGAAAATAAAAAACAGGCTTTTAGTCCACATTTACAAGAATTTTGTTTGAAACACCCAATAGCAGTAATAAGAGGGATGGCTGCTGCACTTAAACTAGGTGTGTAACAGTCAGTTATTGATTATAACTTAAGATTCAAATAAATAATTGTTAAACATTTAACTTTTTAGATTTAGGACTGTTTTCTACAAAAACATTAGTTGAAGCCAATCCTGACCATAGTGTAGAAGTTCGTACACAAATGCAACAACCTTCGAATGAAAACTGGGACACACAATTAGGTCGTAAAGTATGGGCATGTATATCACATCGTTCACATACAACAATTGCTAAGTATGCCCAATATCAAGCATCAAGTTTTCAAGATAGCATTAGAGTGAGTTTGTTTCATTGTTTCAAATAGCTTTTCTTAAAGTTTATGTATTTAAAAATTGTGATTTGTTTGTAGGAAGAAAGAGAAAAAACTTCTGGTACTCACATAAATAATTTATCAGACTCCGATTCTAAAGATTCTACTGGAAATATAGTTAAAAGGAAAACGAAATCTTTAGCATCGTTGTCATCTGGAAATATTAGTTCTTCGGGTGGGAAGAATTCAAATTACCCAAAAATGTTAAAGTAAGCTTTTTAGAATAAAATAATTTTACTGACTGATTTTACTTGTAGTTACCTTAAATTCTGATTTATGTGGATGTATATATTTGTTTATTAACTCATTTAAATTACCATCATATAACAGCAATATTATAAATTTATTTCAGATTTGGAACTAATGTAGATTTATCAGATGAACGTAAATGGCGACCTCAATTACAAGAATTAATGAAACTCCCAGCATTTGCACGTGTTGTTTCAGCCGGTAACATGTTATCTCATGTGGGACATGTTATATTAGGAATGAACACTGTACAGCTATATATGAAAGTACCAGGCAGTCGAACACCTGGTCACCAAGAAAATAATAATTTCTGCTCAATAAATATTAATATTGGACCAGGTGACTGTGAATGGTTTGCTGTACCTGATGCGTATTGGGGGGTGATTTGCAATTTATGTGAACAAAACCAAATCAATTATTTACATGGATCATGGTGGCCTGTCTTAGAGGATTTATACAAAGCAAATATACCAGTGTACCGATTTATGCAAAGACCTGGTGATTTAGTTTGGGTTAATGCAGGTTGTGTTCATTGGGTTCAAGCTAATGGTTGGTGTAACAATATTGCTTGGAATGTAGGACCTCTAACAGCACGACAGTATCATCTTGCAATTGAAAGATACGAATGGAATAAACTACAAAGTTTTAAATCAATTGTGCCTATGTTGCACTTGTCCTGGAATCTAGCACGAAATATTAAAGTGTCAGATCCAAAACTATTTGAACTGATCAAGTAAGTTATAAGTTTTAATAAAATGCATGATAATATATTTTGTGTTATAAATATATTTACATTGTATCAATAAATTTGAACGTGTTCATGAAAATAATTCATATATATATATATATATATTTTAGAAATTGCCTTTTACGAACTCTTCGTCAATGTGCAATGATTTTAGAGTTCGTTAAACATAAAGGAGTTGAAGTAAGATTTCACGGGCGTGGTAAAAATGAAGCATCTCATTACTGTGGACAGTGTGAAGTAAGATTTTTTTTACCGGTGTGAATGTATATATGAATTAAACTTTTGTTTTCTTATACTTGTTTTTCATTTCATTGTAGGTTGAAGTGTTCAATATTTTGTTCATTCGAGAACAAGAAAAAAAACATGTAGTGCACTGTTTAGAATGTGCACGTAAGCAATCTTCTAATCTTGAAGGTTTTGTTTGTCTTGAAGAATACCGAATGCAAGAGATCATGGACGTATTTGACGGTTTTGTTTTGCACACGGTGCCTTCAACAACGACCGCAATCATGCCTTCTATAGGATCAGTTTCACATCCACAGACGGCAACTACGTTACCTTCAAATTAAGTAAGTATTGAATTATGTTTTTTGACATATTAGATAGGTTTATAGACTGTTATTTTAATCTTTCTGAAGGAATTTTTAATTATAAATCAATATATATTTTTTAATTAAAATACAAATATTTTTTTGTTAATTTGAGGTGAAAGTTTATTTTAATATATTGAAAAACATGTATTTTTGTTTTAATTCCTAATTAAGAATATATTAAAAAGAAATTTTAGAATTAAACTGATGATAAGTTACGAAGAAAATAATGAAAATACTGCGATTAACTACTCGATTGCTTTACAGAAATTATGTCAACTGTGAAAACGCATCATTTTATTCTTTTGATAATTTGCAAGTAGCAACATACAACCACAGCGATATTCTTATAGTTATTATCTGATCTCAATTAATTATAATTAGCACAAATGTATATACTAATTAAAGTTTATATTTTTAATGATTAGTGTAAAAAAAATATGTAATAATCTTTGACGGTGAATTTACGATCTCGTCAAATTCTAATCTAGCAGTTCGTACTACAATTGGGAAAGTACACACAGTGTATTGAAACGTACATGTAATAAGAATATGTAGTGAACATTGCGTTTCTCTGTATAACTTTTCGCCTTTGGTATTAGTCGTGATATATTCTGTGAATTCATTCAGATAAGTTTGTGTAGGCATGTGAATTAATGTTAGATGTATGTACATATTTTTTTCTCATAAAGAATCAGAGACTTAAATAATTTATTAACTATAAAAGTAAAGAAGTGTCTGATAAGTAATTAATAATTATTGTTTTATATATTTGATAATGTATATTTTTTTAAATTGAAGTAATTATTAAGGTCCTACACTCTGGAAGTTGATTTGTGTATTAAAATACCAAATGATCAACACCTTAAAATGTATATAATGAATAATTATAAATTAGTTTTTAGAGATTTTTCTCTGATGACTAATAAAAAAAAAACTGTAAATACCTGATCTAAAAAATATCTTCTTTAATTAATTATTTTCACTGCATATTTTAACAACATTCTGAATGAGTTTTACACACAAGATTTTAATAGAATATATTCATACGTTTTAATTATTATTAATTGTTTTCCATATCAATTTCTTTTCTAAATGTAAATGAATGAAAATTGCTACATTGTATTGTTGTAATTAAAAAGATCATTTTAACTTTAAAAAAATAATATATTTTAATAAATTTATAATTTCCTCATTTTGAAACTAAGTAATTACAATAAATTTTTGGGAACATTTTTTGTAAAAATTATAATCCTAACATAAAACCAGTCAGTTTAAAAGCCACAATAATTTATACTAAAATTTCCAAAATAAGTACAAAAAGCAGAAGTTATCAAACATTTAATTTTATATTTTGATAGGATACGATGATGTTTGATAATTGATAATATTAAATATATGAAGCAGATGTTATTAGGGAAAGTGTAGAATTCATAGGTTTATATTAAGAAAAGTTTGCAATATGCTATCATTATGTATGAAACGTGTATGTTTCATGCACCGTGTGTATCGTATGTTGTCACATTTATGAACTGCTCTGTACTCGTGTATGACTTTTGATGCATTGCTCGAAAGAATGTACATTTGATTTAGTTGGTAAAAGTGAGAATGTAAACACAATTGAAACGCATGGTTACGTTCTCATATGATGGCCGTTGTGCAACGATTGACTAAGTACTTTAAGATAGCAGAATCAGCAATTGTGGCTCATTCAGATAACGTATAGTGTGCGTAATAACTTCATATCAGCCATATTTTTCATTGTTAAATTTTAATAATTTAAAAATATTTTAATTCTGTTATTAATTAATTTGTTTGTTTCAGTCAAATTATTATTTTATTTTGATTGACATAATAGTATTTATTTTAAATTAATTGTTTTTATTAGTGTATAATTCTATATTTAGATATTTATTTAATGAAATTTTCTAATATAAATAAATATTGCGAAGTTATAATGCTTACTATACTAAGGTGCAGGAAAATCACGCAATGCAGGACTTAGCAATATAATGTAAAAGTGTACATATACGAAAACCGAATTGATAAGTATTGATTAAACTACAGAAATATGATGATGTATGAATAAAATTGAACATTTTATTAAGACAAAAAAATGCAAATTAACAATTTTTTGATACATAAAATAGCAAAGTACGTCTATTTATTTATATTTTAATGTTATATCATTATTTAAAACAATGACTTAATTTTCAAAATCTTTAACGTGCGTGTCAGACAATCTAATACTTGCTAAATTAGCAATAATTTACAAAATAGAATAAATCGGTAATCTTTAAAGTGCTTCTTTGTAACACATTACGACTTTTATATGTACATTTTGAAATTTTATTTATTTATTTTCAAATATAGTAAGTTTAAAACAGAAATCAATGTGTGTGTGCAAGTTATGTGTATGCATGTGTTTATAATGTGCATACTTGTGTGTGTGTGTATATATATATTCGTGTGTGTGAATGTGTATATATATATATATATATATATATATGAACATGTATATATATATATTCATATCATATATATATATTCATATATATATATATATATATATATATATATATATATATATATATATATATATTCATATGTTCATATCATATATATATATATATATATATGATATGAACACATACTACAGGACATATACTTTAATATTTTTGTTTACTATATTAAATTAATATTTGAAATTTCAGTTAGACATATATATATATATATATATATATATATATATATATATAGATATGTATATATATACACACACACATACATACATACATACATACATATATACTTTATATATGAAAAGAACATAGCTGCTGGTAATTTGTGATAGGTTAAAAAATACAGTTCCTACTAAATTGTAAAAAGGAAAAAACACATTTAAAGCAGATGTATAGTTAGAGTTCAGATTTCCCACCATGTATCATATGCTTACGTAGATTTACCAGTATTATTAGTGTCATGATATGATCAATATTTTCGATTTAAAAATTTGTCTTATTGTAAAGTATTTTAAATTGAATTTATACATTTTCTATAGTTTAATATATTATTAATAGCACTATTATTAAAAGGCATTAAAAACATTTTTTATACATGAAAATGTCTTGGACATCAAGGAATTAAAAAATTATAAAAGTCTGGATGTGTATTTATTTTCAAGTTTGATGTTAGTATACAAATTCTTAGTGTAATAAAATTAAAATATTTTTGGAGCTTGAACATTTCTTCTATATTGTTTATTTTCATGCAAATAAAAGTGCAATGTACAAAAAATAATTCGTTTATATTTAATTTGGTAGTCCGGCTTCTCACACGGTGTTCCTAACAACGGAACGCGGTGGGGAGTTTGAGGACGGTCGCAAGTTGGTGAATTTTTATCTTGGCTTCTTTAAACGATGAACTAAGTTTTGATCGTGTATTTATTTAAATGAATTGAATGGTTTAATATAAAACTGTTTTAATTTTATTCATACAACTCCAACAGATAGTTTACCACTTTCACTGCCATTTAAAGATTTACAGGGAGTTTGATCGGTTTGTTCACATTAAAATTATTTCTTTTAATTAACACTTTTACTGCCAGACTTTCATGAAAGGACACGAGTTTCCCGTGTGTTTAAAAAAAAACAATTTGAAGTTAAAATCATTTTTATGTAAATTAATAAGAAGATATACAACATACAGTTATCAATTTAAGTTATCATTGTAGCTTTTTATTACATTTGTAATCACAAAAATATAAAACTATTAGAATTCATCATTCATAGGAATTTTTAAATGTGTATTTTTTTTTATTTTACATTTTTGAAAAATCTGATTGGGAAATAGTTTTCTTTCATTTCAACATTGACTGAGTATAATTAAATGATAGTTGAAGATTTAGCTCCTCATTTAATATTAATTTGTGTATCATTATGTATATGTTTATTTTAGTATATAGAAATATTTGTTGCTCTATAGCATCATTTTAGTAATATGTACAGAAAGATTATTATTAACATTATATTAGAATATTTGATTTAAACTTATAAATATTTACCATGATTAATGTTAATAAAGACATGATTATATACATACATACCATATACAAATATATTTATTATGTAATATATAATTATATGAATTTTGATGGTGAACTGTTAGTGCTTTATTTTTGAATTAATTGTTATAAAAATGTATGGATATAATGTTTCATTTTTTTAAAAAAAAATAACTCAGTAAAGAGTTGTAAGAATTTATTTCAAATTTTAATTTTTTAAAGACTGACTATTTTTATTTCCTTTATTAACATTAATCGTATATATTATTTGAATTCAAAATATTGGACACATAAATGTCTTCTATGTTAATAAATAAGAATCAATGCTCAAAATGTGTTCAGTTACTATTGTATTATTTATAAATTATTAAAATCAATTAAAAATTTCAATTATTTAATAGTTTAATTAGCCAGTTACATAAATTTATTAGTGAAAATATTATTTTGTTATATTATGTATTCATATGTTATAAAATTTGAATTGCAGGCATTAAAATTTTAGTCAGAACACAATTGTTAATAATATGAAAAATATTTATTAGTTAACTATATCTCTGGCTATGCTATTAAATAATTATAAAATCTGTACATATTAAATGGTTTTAAGTTTAGATACATGATCTTGTGTATTTTATTGAATTATTTGGATTGTGAAAAATAATTTATAGTATTTCTATTACATTGGTACCTAAAAGCAGTTACATTGATTTGTTTACATAGTTTTGAAACAAGTATTTTTTACTGAAAGTACAACTTGTATTTAAAATATGTATATAAAAATATTCATCACAAATGTAGTTTTTGTGTATGTTAATCAGAAAATAAAAACAAAACAACCTTATTTTGGAAAATATATAGAAAAGTTTATAATATCAAATATCTAACTAGATAATGTACTATTTCTGCTTGAAATTTTATAAATAACTAATGTTTTGAATTAATTGCAAGCAAATGAAGAAAATAATCTTATATTCTGACCTTCATTAATCAAGAACCAAAAGTGTAATGGATAATTAACTATCACAAATACTACACAAGTTATTTTATTTGGTAATTATATATTAGTTCTCTTTGTGTTCATATTGTAAACAATTTAATGTATATTTTTCAAAGTAAAGTACATTACTTTTATTTAAAATAATGAACAGTTTCAAATCATATTAAAAATAATTATTAATTTTGATATTTAAAAAAAACAATTCATTTAAAACAACTTTTCTATTTTCTGTATATTAACAATATATTTTCTACAAACTAATGTAACTTGCAATACATCTTATAAATATTTTATTAAAAATTATAAAAATAATTGCTGTTTTAAAGTGATTTTAAAATTTATGTTAATGTGTGTCAATGATATCTATTCATTATTAAATAATTAAAAAGTTAACAATATTCCATCTTCAACATAACTTGGTGAAATAATATGTCTGTTGTGAAACAGCAGTTATTTTCAATTTCAGTGTCAAATATTTATTCTATTTAGATAATTACTGAAATAATTTAATAGTGATAGGTTCAACACACTATAGAATTATTATAATTTTAAGTTAACTTATGTATTCTTTGTATAACTAAAACAGTATGTATTTCTTCTTTGTAAACTTAATTTTATCTGCTTTCGGTTTCGATCAAGAATGTGCAAAATGTGCATAGCATGTGTCTCTTAATCATATTAATATACAGATTACTTTATATTTCTTAAACACAATTTTATTTTTCTAATCATGTTTTATATATAATATTAAAATAATACAAACTATGTATGTGTATATATATATATATATATATATATATATATATATATATATATATATATATATATATATATGTCATAAAAAATTCAAGCTGGACATTTGTACATTCTTGACCCAAATTCAATTTGGGAATCAAAACACTGCCAATTGTATGTGATAGGTAAGTACCAATAATATAAAAAAATCACTGCCCCACAACATGTCCCGAATTCATAAACATAAAATTTAATATCAGCATCGTTGTACAGTGCCTTTAAATAATTGTGTTTATTAGTGTTATTGTAAAAAATATAATATTAAATTAAAATTACAAGAAATGCTGTTCCGTGTTCTATTTTTATCTCTATCCTTTAAATACTGTGCAGTTTTATGTCCTATTTCTTATTTGTACTTCAATTAATTTCCAGTTAATAATTTTTTTCTTTATTATTGTGTAACCCTTAAACAGTAATTGAATTATCTACTTTCTGAGGAACTCATAACAATGAAGTATGTATAAAAGTACTTCAGGTTTGTTTAAATAACTGAACTTTAAAATATTCTAAATAATAAATAAGCCATCTTTTAAAACATTCTTTATTAAATGAATTGAACATAAACATATGTAAAAATAAAAATATTTCATTATTTTCTTGTACATTAAATATCTAGATCATCATCTGGATCATCTTCATCAAAGTCATCATCTTCATCCAATGTGTATACAATTTTACTAGTAATAGAACTAGTAAGTGACTGACTAGAAATTTGTTCATCCCTAAAATAAACAATTGTGTACTACATTTTTTTAAAAGTTTTAAATCTTGTATATATTTATAACATATAAAAGAACTTTATACCTGAGGTAAGGTAAAACAAGATTTTCATCTCTGGACTTCTTTTCTTTTTCATTTAATTCTATTCGATGTGTCGATATTGGAATAGATGGTTGTACAGCTACTGATTTATTATGTGTTTGAGCTTTATCTCCTACTTCTTTTACACACCATTTACCATTTTCATAAAAAATAACTTCTTCTGTCTGAAAAAATATTTGCAGTAATGAACACTAGAAATTATTACAATTTTTCAAGTACGTACTTTCATTAATAAACTTCCACTTTTCATAATTGTGGAAGTAAATGAATGTGTGACAGGATTATCATCAAAAAAGTATTTTACATGTGCTAATAACTGAAACATTTTCACTATTTTCTGTGGCAATGTGTCATAGTGTAAAATACATATTACTTTTAAATTGTAAACTGAAAAATAATATGAAATAAAAATGATGGAATTTTTTTGATTTCTTAATAATCTCTTACCGTTTATTAAATTATGTATTAATTGGTAAGATTCACACACACCGAATTCTGTAATTAATAGATTTAATGAATCAAATGCTATTATAGGTTTGTCTTCCTGTTTAATTCTTTCTACTAAAGATATTAAAGATTCAGAATAGATATCTTTATCCCAATTTCTAATCCCTTTGAACATTGAATGCAGTTTTAAATTTTCATTATGTTTTAATCCACATATTGATTCAAAGCACAACACATGAATTATATTATTAGACATTTGTTTTAATAATGTGTAGAAAAGCCATTGTCCCTTGTTATTGTCACAATCTAAAAAAATATTTATGTAAAATAATTTTTATAAAACATACAAAAGTGTGTACAATACCTTGAATTAAAAGAAATTTTAAAAATGGTGATGAAAAAGGAATAGAATAATCTGACATGATTGTTGTTTTCAATTATTGTCTGAAGAATGAATATTAATTTATTTAATAAATTGTTAATAATAAACTAATTATGTAAGTATTTGATAAAAAAATGTTCTGCACTTGAAATTTAATTAAATAATTCATTATTTAAGTAAAATACATTGATTAATTTAATATTTTAGGATTTACAGTGATTACAAAGAAATTAATATATTATTTTTTTAAATTAATAATGTTTTTCAGGTTATTAATTGTACCATTATGCAGTTTCTTTCAAGAGTCTGCATTATTATTTTAAAATTATTAACATTTTGTTAATAACATTTAATTGTAATTATTTAGTTTAATTACTTATTTTTAAATTGTTTTGAAGCGAAAGTGAAAGCAATAATAGTTTCTAGGTTATAACACAAACAATTAAATATATTTTTTTTAGATTAATGATTTAGTAAATGCATTAACAGAAACTAAATACTTATTTTTAGTTTATTTTATATATTATAATTATTAATAATAATATTTTATGTTATAAAAAAAAGAACTGGAAAAGTATTTCAATCAGTGTTGGTAATTCTGATTTGTATACAATTAGTGCTGTTGTGTGAGTGTGGAGAGGTTTTTTTCATGAAAATATACAAAAATGCCTGGAACAATATTAGAAAATCTGAGTGGAAAAAAGTTATCAATACTAGTTAGTAGTTTACTAATATGTCAATTATTATGTTTTCTGATCGGTGGACTTATTGGTAAGGGTTTCTTACATGTTTCCTTGATTTTTTTAAAAGTTTTCTTTTGTCCTAAGCTTATATCCATGGGCACATATATATATATATATATATATATATATATATATATATATATATATATATATATATATATATATATATATATATATATATATATATATATATATATTTATATATATATATATGTGTGTGTGTGTATGTGTGTAAAATATATGTGTGTATATATATATATATATATACATATTCATAATTTTAATTAGAATTTTGCAATTAAAAGACAATTGTATAGTTAAATAAGTTGTATATTAATTTAAAACAAATTTCATTATAGCTCCATCACCATCTGGCCATCAAATTTTTTTAGCAACTAGGTGTTTGGATAAAAATGCAGAATTAAATCATACCAATCGTTGGTTTTATAGTCGTGGTAAAGGTGCTTGTGAAAAAGTTGGTCGTTTGGAAAGTCTGTCAGATAAAGTCTATTATGCAAATAAATTAGTTTTTACATTTCAGGTATATCTTTTTTGATATTAACAATAATTAAAATAATGTTGTATGTATCTAATTTGTTGCGCTTAATTGTATATACCTATTAGATTTTCATATACAAGTTAATGTATATTAGTTTGAAATCATTTATATAAAAAATAATTCTAGATGCCTCATATAAAAGGTGATACTGTACTTGATTATTCTCGTTGGCAGCAAAGCTTAATAGGTGTTTTAATTATTGATATTAAGTATCAAGGTGATTTTGTGTTGGGTAAGTATTTTGAATTTTATTAGTATTGTTTAATTTATGTATTATTATTCAGGTTTTTGTATTTTATTATTAGTTATTATTTCTCAAAAAATATATCACTTTCTATTGTAAAAAATATATTTCAATAAATATTTTCATATATTTAATAGTCTGTTGGTCCAGTAATATATTTATTAAAGTATATGTGGTTTATGTAATAATGCTGTATATTTACATTTATTATATATATATATATATATGTATATATATTTTAGATGAATATGTTACACTAACTTTGGATGCTCAGCTTGGATATAGAAATAAAGGAGATCGTGATGATGACTGGAAATTTTATGCAGGTTCTTTAGAACAAAGAACTATGAAGTGTGATATTACTGAACAAAATGTGAGTGTATTTAATATAAAAAGTTACTTATTTTAAAATATTTATTTGTAAGAGAACTCATTTGTAGCAGTATATTGTAATTGTTTATAGAGACTTTGTAATTCTTTTTTCTTACAGAAAATCGATGGTATTCACTATAATTGTACTGCAATACACCTTTTTGAATTGGGTTCGTTGCATCATGATTATTATTTATTAAATTTAAGATTACCAATTGATACTGAAAAGAATATGAATAGACATATGGGACATGTGGCTGATGTTTATTTAACAGTAAGATTCCTTTTTTAAGTAAATCTTGCATTTATTAAACTATTATGTATGTGTGATTATAGGCTATACATCAAAATGGTGGATTTACCATGGTGTTATTAAGTTTGAAGTCTATATTTTTCCCATTTATCATAGGCATTTTAATATGGTTTTGGAATCGAGTACACCTTTTATCAAGATCACCAGCATTACTGGAATATATGTTGTTGTATTTGGGAATTGCTTTATCTTTTCTCAACTGTAAGTTTTTTTAATTGTTTCATAGAATTATATATAAAAAGAATTATTTTAATTCTAATTTGTAATTGAATATTTTTAGTACCATTAGAATTTTTGACATTGTTTTTCGATATGCCATACATGTTACTAATGTCAGATATTCGCCAAGGAGTATTTTACGCAATGCTGTTATCATTTTGGTTGGTGTTTGCAGGAGAACATATGTTGGTATGTTGATTTTTCAAACTGGCCAATGATTATACATAATTGCAATAGTTATTGTTTATAGCATCATAAATTATAAAATTTAATTGAATATTGAATGTTCAATTATATATTTATTTTAGATTCAAGATAATGGTGAAAGAAATACACTTAAACTTTATTGGAAACATTTAAGTGCTGTAGCAATTGGTTGTCTTTCACTTTTCATTTTTGATTTGTGTGGACGTGGAGTACAGCTATTGAATCCATTTTATTCTATTTGGGTTACAGATATTGGAACACATCTTGCAGTATCCTTTAATTGAAAGATTTTTTTAATGTATATACTTACAAACATTACAATTTCTATTTTATGTATATATATATATACACACAGACACACACACACACACACACATATATATATATATATATATATATATATATGTACACATACATATACACACACACACATATATTTTTTCTTAATTATAACACAGTTAACTTTCATCATTTTAGCTGGTATTTCAGCTTGCATTTATTTCATGTTTTTATGTTATATGGTATGGAAAGTTTTTTGCAATATCAGTGTAAAACGTTCAAGTCTTCCAAGTATGTCAAAAGCACGTCGTCTTCATTATGAGGGTATCATTTATCGTTTCAAATTTTTGATGTTGTCAACATTGTTATGTGCTGCTTTAACTGTCATAGGTTTTATTTTGGGACAGGTGAGTAATAAGTGATATTTTTATTCAGTTTGAATTTAAATATGGAAATTAATGTCAATATGAGTTTATATTTGTCTTGACAGGTGGCTGAAGGAGAATGGAAATGGGATGAACATGGTTTAGAATATTCATCTGCATTTATCACAGGTGTTTATGGAATGTGGAATATTTATATATTTGCATTAATTGTTCTTTATGCTCCAAGTCATAAACAGTGGCCAAATGATACATCATTGGGAGGTAAACATTGGCAGTTAATTTCTAATTATTATTTCTTATTTTAAATACTAATATTTTAGATAACAGTATCAGTGAAGAAATCGAATTTAGTCGTTTACCAACTGATCCAAGTCCAAGTGAAATATCTTCACTTACTTCTTTCACTCGTAAAACAACTATTGATTAATTTTTTTTTAAATAGTGATTTCAGAAATTTTGAGAAAAATGAATTAAAATTTCTTCTCATTATAAATTGTTAATCAATTTTAATGACATAAACTTAGAAGTATTATTTATTGATCTGAGTATATTTTACATTGCATTTATAGTATATTTTTTATCTTTGGATATGTTTTATTATCAATGTATGTGTGAATATATATATATATATTTATATACACACATTTTTTTTATATTCATATCAATTTATTAAAAAATATAACTAATAATAATCACAAAATGTTTAATATTGTTTATATGTTTCTTTTTATTTAACAAATGTGTATATTCGTACATTTTGTTATAAAAGTTTTTTAAAAATTAAAATAGTAATTAAGTAAAATATATTTATTTACAATTTTATTGAAAAATACAAGAAATTGTTCTCAATTTCTTTGATAGTTTATAAATTATTGTTACACAATCAGCACTATTGTTCTCATTTTTTATTAAAGATGGAAAATATTAATTTTATATCCTGTCGAAATTTTCTTATTCTTTTATCACAATGAAAAAATAATATGAATTCATTCTTTATACTAGATTATATGTAATGTTACTTAATTTTTCACAAACTTGTGTGTTAGTAACCAACAATCTCAGTCTTATTATTACCTTATGAATGTTAATATTACTGTAATAATAAAAGTATTATATTCGTTATAAAATAACTTTGAATTGATTTTTAAACTAAAAAGGTACTTTAATTTAAATCACTTGTTAAAAAATATATATGATAATATAATAATTTTATTACAATTTAAAATAAATGTATTTAAATGGAATACATTTATTTTTAAACACCACCTTTTCTCGCTTATGTATCAGTATTATTTTCTAATAATGTAAGGAGAATGCAGCTATTTTTAAATAATTCATATATTCATTACTTAAAATTTAATTGGCTTTTGAACTAAACTTTTAGATATTATTTATTGTAAATCTGTAAATATTACAATATATTGAAAATTATTGTAGCTCTAATAAATATTTTCTATTTGTAAAAGTTACTTATGTCAAGGATATAGTTTGACAAACAGGAAATGTTTGAGACTGCTCATATATATATTCATATGTATTCATTAGTGGACAAGAAAAATTAAAAAATATTAAATTTGTCATTGTCTTCTTTTGTAACCAGTGCTAAATATATTTGCTAATTGATAAATATAAATATGGTTTTAAAAAAGAACTGATTGTATATATTATTGATAAATATTTTTTTTGTGAGTTATAAAGATTTCTTATTAATTGTCTATATAAAATTGATATATTTACAGTATTGATATAATTAAACCAGAATTTTCATAGTAATTTTATTCTTAATAATTTTTAATTCAAGTAAATGAGTAAGTAAAATTATTGTAAAGTTGTGTGTATGCATATAGGTAGGGAATCAAGAGGTAAATAAATATATATTAACATCTAAGTGTATGAATATTATATTAAATATTCATTTTAATTATAATGCAGTGAAATTTAAATGTAATATTTGTAATAAATATATATATATATATAGAAATTGCTTGCCATTTTAGTAAAGAAAGTTGTATTAAAATTAATTAAGGTGCTTATTTTTATTGGCAGATTAACTGAAAACATAATCAACAGATTTACACCTCTTAGTATATTTGTTCAAACTTACATATCCGTAATATCAAAATTATTTGAGAATTGTCGAAGTATAGATTTTGCACATCATATATATATATATATATATATATACATACATACACACATTTATATATACATGTTGATGTATGTTTTGTTATGGTTACATATGTATATCATAATGAATAGAAATATTAATTAAATGTGATGGAAAAAAAGATAACTTGACATCATACAGTCTGCCAGTGTATAATAAGCACCTAAGTTAAAGTTATTCTTAATATTTTGTTTTTTGTATGTAATAAGTTTGTTTATTCAGTTAATATTCTTCTCATATATCAATACTTTATATTTAAATCAGATTTCAATATCTAATGCATTTAATTCATATGAAAGTTCAGAAATATAATGTTTGTATTTCATAATCTACAATTTCATATACTCATATTCAATTGCTTTGAACATTGATACTGCATTGTAATTTTTACATTTACTATATTTATAACTATTGTCAGTAATAAGTAAAATATGTCTATAATGTTTTGTGTCCAGTATTTATGTATATTATTTTAATAACATAAAATACTCATCTGTAGATGTTGATTGGTTATTGGGGGATTAAGGGCACATGTGCAACTAAGGTCATTAGCACCCAAATATAAATATGAAATAAAAGCACACCCCATTTGTACATAAGCTTTCAGATCATCTCCTAATTCGAACACAAAATTTCGTGAGTGCTAAACTCTTATCAAGTCATTTAAAATAGTTATTCTCTCTGAGAGAGTCAAAATATGCATGTGAAAGAAGCTAAACTAATAAAATACTTAATCTTGATTGGACAAAACTTAGAATGAAAAGAGATAAAACTCTTAAAGACACTAATATATTTAAAGGACTGTGAGCTGTTAGCAAGATTCACATATTATCTTTTTATTTGGAGAGGAGGAAATGTTAAAATAAGTCAAGTCTTCACATGTACAATGACAACATGTTAAAACATCAAGATCAGAACACTAATCATATTAAAAAGAACAGTCTTATTTGCGAAAGTCAAAATGCAATTATCAGTGGCAAAGCCCTCTTGTGGGAATATCCTCCGACAGATCCAGATGATTCCTAACTCCTGCATAACGATCATATTCCATTAAAATGTGCGACACGGTCAGAGCAGTGTTACATACATATCGGTTTACTTTTGTTTTTTTAGAATGACAATATATATGTTTATCTGTGTGCCCTATGTGAAACTTTGTGAGAATTTTTTCGATTTTCGAATATTTACTTGTTATTTATTATTTTCCTTTTATTTAATACAATCATAATGAATTTTTAAAAAGCAATGTTTAAATTACTAATGTGTGAAAAATATTTTGTTTAATTTGAAAGGATTTTAACCTTTTGTGACCAAATAATACTTCAAGTACAGAACTTTGATTTAATTATATATTACAAACAGGAATATTACCCACAAAGAAAATACAATTGTAGATATGTATTTTTTTTAAAAAATATAATCAGAAATTTGAATTTAATTCGATTCTTAATTGTTATAAAAGGTAATCTTTTATGCAAATGCTTTTTAGTCAGCTATGTGAGGATAAATTGTATTAATCTTAAATGAATTTATTTAATTACATACAAATGAAATTTGATTATTAATTAGTACTCGATAGTAATTGTTTAATAGGGGATAAAATATTAACGTTTATTTCATATATTTTAAATGTAGCATGAAGTGAGCTGTATTTGGCAAATGATATGGAAATTTTTTTGGTCATAGATTTTTCGAAGTTCGTCGGTAGATTCCACGTGCCAGTTAATAACAAGTAAAACATAACCTTATATTAGCGGCTTTTGTTTTCATAATTTTAAAATTCAAAATTAATATTTATTTTTTTCAGGATGGTTTGTTTTACATGTAATCACTGTGGAGATAGTATTCAAAAGCCTAAAATAGAAAAACATTATAATTCATGCAGAAAACCAATATCTCTTTCATGTATGGATTGTTTTAAAGATTTCAAGTAAGAATTTATATTAGTCTACGTACTTTATTTAACATAAATAAATACTCTCTATTAATTTTTTATAGAAACAATGAATATACTTCTCATACAAAGTGTGTATCTGAAAAACAAAGATATTCTGGAAAAGACTTCATTGCTAAATCATTTAAAGGTGAAGTGAAACAACAAATGTGGACTGATACTGTAAAAAACATTTTAGATTCCAAAGGCCATACATTAACACTGCCTCAAAAAAATCTGTTAGATGCTTTAGTAAAACATAGTAATGTTCCTAGGAAAAAGAACAAATTTTTTGTAAGTTTCTGTAATAGAATAAAAAATTACTAAAGTTTGTAAATTTCAATACAGTTATCATTTTTTAGAATTTCATTAAGAATGTAAGATATAATATTAGTTCCAATGATGTTGAGTTTGTTTATAATCTTATAGAAAATGAGCATAAAAATTCTGTAAATGGCTGTGATAATGTAAATAAAAATATATCCAAAGGTAATAGTTTAATATGTATTGTTTAGAGGTTTAATATTAGTAACATATTCAGTATTATATTGTTTTCTACTATTGATACCAAACTTTTTAAATATCACAAGTGTAAACCTGGCTTGAATTTATTGTATTTTATAAAAAAAATTTTTAATGCATGGAATTTAATAGAATTGTTTAAATTTATAAATTCATATTATTAATTTTTATTTTTATAGGAGGTATTACAAAAAATAAAACCAAGAAGTTCAAATGGAAAGCAACAATAATGTATTTTGTAAAAAAAGAAGGTTCGATTAAACGTAAAACTTTGCTGACACGTATATTAGAGGAATATGTTAAATTTCATGATGTTAATGTAGTGTCTGATAAAGTATTAAGAAAATATCAACAAAAATTAAAGTCACTCGATTTAGTAACAACAAAGGATAAGAAATTAACATTAAAAGAAAATTAATGTTTATTAATCAAATGTTTTTTTTATGTTTGTCATTTGAATAAGATTTATCAAAAGGATACATATGAGTGGTACTTAGTTACACTTCTATTTAAATTATATATCAAACTTATGTTAGTATATAAAGTTTTTTTTATATGTTATAATTAAGTACTATTGTAAATGAGAAATTTACTATAGTCATTAATAAAATGAAACAAATTGTGTGAAATAAACATTCCTAAAATGAATTTGTTTTTGTCCAGAATATATGTGACTACACATTAATATTAATAATGAAGTTTTTAATTACAATATAAGATTTAACATATCTTACAACCTAAATTTAGAAGTTTTGAATCAATAGTCAATTGAATAAACACCAGATGGCGTATTACTTCCTGCTAGAAAGTATTAACCATAGTTACAGCTAAGGCAGTCTTTTGCGTGTGTCGGGAGGGTGAGGTGTGTGATCATAGATAAAATGTGTGACTACATGGTGGTTACCGTGGTAGTAACTGAAATTGTGTATAAACTGTGAAGAGTAGAAACAACTTATGCAGCTGTGCGTGTAAGAAAGAGTAACCAATAGCCTTAAAACGATTTAATAGTACTTGTATGTCGACTTCACGTTGAGTATAGAGTTATTCTACGGCTTTAGGTATATAGTATGTATGAGACTTCTTTGTATGAAAGTATAAGTGATATGATCAAAAGTTTATGTATGATCTAAAGTATAAACCACAAATTTTCTATCTACAATAAAATTGTAAGTTATTATTTTAATCAACGGTGAGCCGCAAAGAGGTTAAGTACATTTATTGTAATGAATTGATTTTTTTTATTTTGTAGCAAATATGTTTATAGAAAATATATAAAAAGAAATATTCTTTTGAAATACTTGACTTGAATTTAAATGATACGAGAATGATGAACCTGTATTATAATCTGATAGAAAATTATAGCTGATCGTAAAATATTATATAAAATATTGGAAAATGGAGCTTGACAGTAATTTTACCCACCTTCTTGAATTATTACACTCTGATGAATCAGATTCATATGCAAAGTTAAAAAAGTCACTCGAAGAAAGTATGATCAAAAAATATGGGAATGCAAAACCTTTAGAAAGTATGTCAACTAAAGTAAGTATTTATTATTGTGAAAAGTATTTGTTCATATTTGAGTAATAATTCAATGTTACTAGTGCTATACTATAAACCAATGTATGATAAATTTTAATTTTAAGAAACCGATGGTCTTCTTTGTAATAATTGTGCTTATATTAAACTTAAGTTTTGATAGCATTACATGTTTAAAAAATATATCGATCTTAAATTGCTAACTACTGATCAGTTTCCTATAATTTTAAAATACTTAAATATTTCAGTTTGATATACCAAAACGACCTGTTTCTATAAACGAATCAATGAAGGGAAGTGTTCAGGATAGTGGTGGACATAATTCAGATAATGAACTAGTATTTACATTGTTGAAAGATGATTTAACTTGTGTAGTTTGTCAGTAAGTAAAATATCAATATTTTTTTTTGCTTGAAGTATTCTTTCATAATAAAATATGAATTCAGTGGTATGGATGTAAGTGCTGGAAATCAACTTATAGAATGTCACATATGCCATGCTTTATATCATCAAGATTGTCATAATCCATATATCACCGATCTTGAATTGAATGATCCAAGAGCAAATTGGATCTGTAGTTCCTGCAAAGTAAGATTTTTCTTTTATAAATTAAGTAATTGTTTTACTCAATAGTTATTAAATAGTTTTACTCAATATAATATATAATGTTTTATCAAAGGCAAAAATATAATATGTATTTAACTGTAGTATAAATTCTGTATATATCAATTTAATCACCGTATTTTTTTTTCTAAAGTACCGAATGAAGAAATCTAAATATTCATCATCGACAAGCAATAGTCGTAGCAGTTCTAATCATTCATCAACTTACCATGTGTCTTCTAAATCTTCAGTAAATAAATCGTTAATGGGTATGTTTTCTGTAAATAAGATTTGGATTTTTATTTCAATAATACTTTAATCTAGGTTCATCAGCAGCAATAAAAACATCCAGTGGTGGAGGAAATAGTAGTAATACTGTAAAAGTTGGTGTTGGATCTTCTTATCCTAATCAGGTAATATAAAATTTTGTGTGATCAATTTTATTTCAGAAATAATTCATTTAACTTAATTGTTAATGTAATGTTATGGTCATGAACTCATGAAGTATGAAAATAGTAAAATGTTTCACTGTGAAAGTTTTTCATAGTTTTGTTTTTTTTTTTAATATATTTTTAGTTTTTTTAGTTTGATTTGTACTTCAACATAAACTGTATTTTAGCAACCAAGCCATTCAAGTAATTCCAGTAAACAAACAAATTCAAGTTCTAATTCATTATCTCCAAAGTCGGTCTCTACTGCAAGTCAAGGATCTAGTAATTTGACTCTCGGTAACAATAATGCTCAGTCTCATCGACCAAATATAAATATTATAAGTGCTGATAAAAGATTGCAGATAATGAAACGTAAAGCTGCTGCAAAATTTCAGGACAAACGCAAAAGTAAGAACTACTCGAGTAATTAAATTCCTAATTACAATGATACTCTTTGCTTTTACCATTTTTTTTTTTGGAATAAATTTCTTATTTCAAAAATGTAATTTTAAGACCTTTATTAGTTTAAGAGACATTTGAAGAGAAAAAATGTAAATAATAATTTGTTTATTAGCATATATATTTTTTTAGTTAAATTTCAAACTGCCATTTATATTTGTTTTTTGTTGCAATGTAAATGGAAAAAAGATCCATTATTAAAAAATAAATCTATATTATAATCATACTTTCGAAACTTCATTAAAAATAATTGAACGAGTGATTCTTTCAAATATCTGAGTTTTCCAATAATATTTTGTTTAATATTTTCCCTCTTTTTCTCATTTAATTTAATCCTTTCACCATTTAGTTTTATATTTTTAATTTGTCAGTCATTGATTTTGTTCTTCATATTTTTTGAACTCTTTTGGTTTTCTTAAATTATATAACACTATAGTTACAAACAGTAAAAATGTTACTATTTTTATAGCACTTGTAAAATATTTTTAATGGTACATTATAAAATATTCTCAAATATTATCTTGATATAAAAAATTAAACATTGTATATTTTATGTATTTTTTTACAAAATTGAATAAAATGTTAAACAATTTGTTCTTGTTATTCACCTTGTACTTTTTTTTACCCTGCTTCGAATATAACACTTGATTACTTTTACCTGTAGCAAATATATCTAGTATTTTCTAATTTTCAATTAATAAATTCTATAAATATACGATAAATTCTGTAATCCTCACTTTATTCTTTCATTACTAATTCTATACAGTGTTCATACTTGACTTTTTTTATCTGAAAAAAATATCTATACATTCTTTGTTCAATAATATAAATGAAGTTTTAAGTAAAACATAGTAGTTTATTTCAGGTTTTAATGACTGATTATTTACAAAGCAATTATTATTTACAATTTTTTATCATTTTTAGCATGAAAATACATTTATTTTCTTTAACAAAATTATGAATCTTCAAATAAACAATGTTTAATTACACATTTAAGTAAGCAAACTACAAATTTCATTCGTTTACATTTGATTAAGATGTGCGTTTGTGTGTACACTTATGGTTAATGTTTTTTTGTCACTGATTTATTAAGTATTTTTATGAATAACATCATTAAATTGACAAAATATTGTTGGATTTATTTGTTTGCATTAAAATTCTTATTAAATAAATGCCATATTAGTTTCAGTTTTTAATTTGTTGATTTATTATAGGTCTTTCATTTTTAAGGTTATATACATATGTGTATATATATATATATATATTTATCAGCCGCGCGCGCACACACATACACACACACACCACTCACACTGATAAACATGTGTACATGGAATTGATAACATTTATTGGTATTTTATTTGTTTTTATGTAGTAAATATAAATAAAATTTAATTGAAAATATATAATATTTATGCAATTAATTGTATGTCTATCCTTTTTTGAATGAATTAATTTCTATTTGTTTTTATGTATGATTCATTATTATGCATTTTCTTATATTGTAGAATGACAGAAAGTTGTAAGACATGGCATTTCTGATTTAATATATTCAGTTAGTATTGTCCTTTAAAATGGCTAATATTAACGAATTAGAGGTAATTATATTTCTTTTTACATAAAATAAGTAATGATGTTTTTATTGTAGATGTAATTATATATATATATATATATAAACAAACATTCAGTTACTTAAATTATATTTCATAATGGCATTATTTCTAGTAAGGTTGTTAAATTGTTTTCTGTGTATAACTTAAAAGTTAATATCCAATATTTGACAATGATTAAAAGGAGCTAATTCATCCTATTTGAAGAGATTTCTTCCTTAAATTCAGTCATTAAGAACTAACCCGTATACCATCATATTAATGAATATTTCTAAGTAATTTGAAATTAAAAATGAAATTTGATATTATTTTGGTAGTAAGAACAGAATAAGTGCATAAAAAATTATAACACTAATAAAAATGTTTGGATTTAGTTTATGTATTATAAAAAAAAAAAATTATAAAAGTATTCGTGTTGAAAGTTTCATATTTATTTTTAAACATTTTTAAGAGGTATACATGTTGATATAACGTGGTCATTTCCATTCTTTAATTTTTGAGACATTTCAGAAATAATGTGTTTCATGTGATTAAATTAAATGTTATTTTTAATATTTGAGATATAATTCAACATTAAGTATTAATTCAATGTTCTCTTTTATTTTATTTAAATTATTATTATTGTTTTAGTGGTGGCATCACAGTACTGTTATTCGTTTTTTATTGCCAGATTTTTCATCTGATAATTTTGAAACATCTGACTGGTATGAAGGGGAAACTATTTATGCTTGTATAACATGTGGTTGCAAGTAAGACATATATAATAGATATTTATTCATATTTTAAGCATACCATTTTTACTGTTACATAAATTTCAAACATGTCATTTGCATATGAGACCTGATTAAAGGAATAAAACCAAATTTGTATAATTCTTTGATTAATTATTGTTTAAGTTACTATGTAAGACATATATTCTTTTGTCTTATATTACCATATTTTTTGTATGAATTTATAATATAATGATATTCTGTTTCTGATTACTTTAATTTTTATTTATAGATTTCACAATGAATTAGATCTTGATCGACATTTAAGCATGAAAGTCGTTTACATTAATTTTAAATGTGAGCACTGTGGTCCTTTATCGATGTTTAACAGATGTGAATTAATATATCATGTATATGGACATGGAGAGCCAGTTAAAGCTTTTAATTTAAGTGATATTCAAATTGCATTTTTACCACCGTCTATAAAGGATGTTATGGGAACTATTCGATTCAATAAATTTCCCAGTAAATTTATATATACTACAGATAAAACTGATAAAATAGATGTTATATTTATATCGAAATACAAATATGCTTCGTATTCAATGCTCGAAGAATTTGGTTTTGCTATAGTTGGAAGCGCTATAACATCTAATAAAGTATGGACAGCGAATCAAGGAGATGTTCTTGGTTATTTGTACCATGTTCCACAAGTTATTGAAATACGTTTTAAAGATACATTTATAGAATCCAGTTCAGAAATTCCAGAGTGTGAAACTTCAACTGAAATTCAACAGACTGTATGTACTGAATGTAAGACTGTAGTAAATATTAATCTTGATTTACATTTGAATCCTGGAAATAAATTTTGGGACTCTCGAATACGATGTAAATATTGCCAAACTGTATTAGCGACAAATTGTCAACTCAGTGCTCATGAACGAATACATATGAAGAAAGCACCATTTGTTTGTCCAGAATGTGGTAATCGTTTTATAAATTATGATGAACTTTTTGACCACTTTTTGACTCACTGTTTGCATTTAGTTAAGTCTGCATATTTTAATTGTCCAGAACCTTTATGCCGGCGAGTCTATACTGTAGTGGAAAATCTTATGGGACATATTCATAATTATCATGTTGAAAAGTATGCTTATTGTGCGAGTTGCTCTTTAATGTGCGTTACAAAAGATTTACTAAATCAACATCAAGTTCAGTGTGATGTAGTAACGGTTTATAAATGTAATTTTTGTAAAGATAGTGGAAACATTTTATATGATATCAGGTCCCATTTGACAAATGAGCATAGAATGTTATTATTTGCGCGCTATGGTTATTATTGTACAAAATGTAAACGGCGAAATATGGAATTGCCGACTTATACTAATCATTTAAAAGAATGTAACTCAGACCTCTTGAAAAAGTCAAGGTTTCGAAATCAAATACATATCCACAGTACTAACATACATAACTTCATACCTGACTCGTGTGTAAATAATGTGGATATAGAATATGGAAATCAAAATATCAGCAGTGATCATTTAAGTGAGGATGAAGAAATAATTGATCGCTCAACATCAGATATAGTTGTATTCAATGAAAGTACACTAAATGCAGAAGTTTTCGGTGAAAGTTCACTGACTGTACTGCAATCCAATAAAGAGAACTTAAGAGTGAAATCTTCAGGAGAAGGAACTTTTACTATGAGTACTTGTACAGAAGGTTCTTCACCTGAAAGGATTTCTAATGAAGGTATACCAGTTTTAAGGTCCACTGATGAAGAAACTTTCATTGAAAGACCTTGTATAAAGAAAAAAAAAACATCAAAATATCATAGTGAAATAATATCCAAAATGCAGTTAGTTAATAATGTAAATAGTTCTGATTTAAAAAAATTTAGTGAAAATAATTTACAATTAACAAATGCAAAAATTAATGTAAATAATGAACTTCCTAAAAAAAATATATTTAATAAATTTGCAGATGTTGAAACAGAAATTATAAATGAATCTCTATGTGACAAAGATACTATTATATTGAGTAAAGATGTGCAAAATACTAATTCAGAGGAAACCGATGGACTGTTTTTTGCTCATTCAAATGAAGAAAATAAAAATAATAAAAACAATGATATTGTTGAGTCTGAAGAAGGTAATGTCTTTAATGTTTCAAAGTCTTCGTCAAAAGACAGATTAATTTCGAAGGCTAAAACTAAATTATCACAAAAAAAAATTAATATACAAATGTTAGGTAAAACGAAAGAGATTTATAAATGTGGTGTTTGTACATATTCTAGTAGTATAAAAAAAGATTTTGAAACACATCTATTTGAGCATAAAATGAATAATACTGAATATCAATGTCTCGAATGTGGAGTTTGTTTTGCTGTAAAACCAACTTTCGCGAAACATTTAATTGCTTCACATAGAATTATGGATGTTGAACATTACATTAATACTCATGATTGTATAGATTTGGAGGCTATTGAAGATTTGAGACTTCGGTCTGTAAATCCTAATTGTAAGAAGGATCAGTTTGATGAAAATGAATGTTGTGTGTGTGAAGAAAAATTTGGTTCAAAAAAAGAACTTGATTTACATTTAAGAGTTCATGGAATGGTTTATTTAACAAAGAATAAGTTTGGAAAAACAAATAAAATATAAATATCTTCTCATTTCTCATAAACAGAGTAAAACCTTATAAATTTATTTTATTCATGCATTTTAAAAAAAAGTTTGCTGTGGAAATAATTCATTTTTAAATTAAATTTCTATAATACATTTTTATATTAATTACAGTAAACCACAGTTTCAAGTCCATTGAGATTTATTAATGGGGTGATTTATTGGTATCATAAGTTCATATAAGGATATTTAAATTATTTAATTTTTGTGAAAAATTATTTCTTGAATGGTTTCGAAAGATTTATTGTAAAATGTTTAATACTAATAGAAAACATCTGCAAAAGAATACTGTGGTAATAAAGAACATTTTTGCACAAAATAAGTGCCCCATGTATTTAATTTAAATTTTAATTTTAGAATGAATTATGTATATATATATATATATATATATATATATTATAATCATCGTATTTAATGTTGGATGGTCAAGTGCTGGAGAAATATCTGTTGAATATATATATATATATATATATATATATATATATATATATATATATATATATATATATATATATATATATAAATTTCATGTATTAATAAATATAATTTATGCAATAATAATTATTAGTTTCATTTCATTCAATAATTATTAGTTAGTTGTTTCTTGTCAATTTTCATCCATTTATTGTTTTGTCAATTAGTGTTATAAAATGTATTGTGATTTGCATCTAATAAATATATTTTTTTAATATTACTTGCAGTGATAACCCTTATGATTTAAGTTTTGTTTAAATTATATGTGTGTGTTATATATATATATATATACATACACACACAAAACACATACATACATACATTATTGTGATTTTTTTATATTTTAGTAATTTCTCAATAAGGGATAATGTGTATAGAGATTCAGTATTATTTTAACATAATTGAAAATGCATTTTTTTTATTTATGTATACATAGTTTTTGAATATTAAGGAAAATATAAGCACAAAATTGTACAAAAATAATTTAGAATTTTTATTTTTTGTTATATCTACAGATTAGAAAGAAAGCAGAAGTGTCATCAGAAAAAGTGGCTATTTGTAGTTTCTTGAAGACAAATAACCACATTTTAAGCAAAATAAAGTTTTAAAAGGGTGAGCCATAGAAAAAAATCATAAAAGAAGAATTATTTTGTTATCAAGACATTGCAATTATATCAAGCCACCAATGATACTTCATAGAACTGACTGAAAAATTATCATCATTATTACAATTTTTTGGATGGTTTTAAGGGGAATTTGAAAAGTGGTTTCCCAATAGAAATTCATACATTCCTGTGGGTATTTGCATTATTAGATGCTCAAATCAAAATTGTATGATAAAAAGTATTAATTTACCAAAAAATAAAAATAAAGAAATTCAGATGCTATTTGTTAGAAGTCAAATACCTGTTTTAATGTATAATTTATGTGAAACCACAACTAAATAAAAAAATCTTTTTAAATCTCCCATAAAACTAGTGACAATTTCAGCACTATTATAGTTATATATGATACAAAGGAAATATATTTCAACAAAGTTTATATTATGTATGTTTGATTGAAAATGCATATGAATTAAATAGATTGTAATCCAGGTATATATTTTATTATATTGTGCTGTTGAAGTTACAATTAAGTGTTTATTCATAGTATTTAATCTAGTTTAGTTTTTGAAATTTATTAAATAAATTAATTTAATTGAAATTTTTTCAGTGCTAAAACATCTATAAATTATTATAGAAATATAAAAAAATATCTAATAAAAATCTATCAAGAAGAGAATGATATACACTAGCATTTGATACAAAAGAAAATATAATTTTCTTTAAATGATCGAATTTGTAGCAGGTGAAATTGGTTTAGTACTTCCGTTTTTTTGAACTGCATACCAAATGTATAAGGTATTAATGACATTTTTTGTTTTATGTTAGTTTGTCATAAATACTG
This sequence comes from Acanthacorydalis orientalis, assembly GCA_034766995.1. Taxonomy (NCBI): domain Eukaryota; kingdom Metazoa; phylum Arthropoda; class Insecta; order Megaloptera; family Corydalidae; genus Acanthacorydalis; species Acanthacorydalis orientalis. The sequence goes on from CM068324.1 coordinate 8,250,537, forward strand.
ATAAGTAATCCATGTTCTGATAATTTTTAATGTTTGTACATTGTTAATATGAAATAAAAGTATTTATTTTCTATATTTATTAATGTAGTTTAGAATTTTTTAGATAAATGAAAAGTATATATTTTCAAATAACATATTTAGAATTTGAATTTAATATCAAAGTGATTTTATGGTTCTGTACAAATTAGTTTATAGAGACAGGCATTCCAGATGTATCATTTTGAAAAATGAGATACATAATTAAATATGTGAATGTTTAAAGGAAGAATAAATTCTTTTTTGTATGTGACATTAAAGTTATTTGAAATCCTATTGTTACAAATAAAATTGGTATATTTTCACGAGTAATTGTAATAGCAAAATGTTTACATTTGCGTGCACTCATATATGAAGCATTCGATGTAAAAATCTAGAGGACTTTGTGACATTTTATAGTTAAGAAATACTCAAGATTAGTACGTATTTATAAATATGCAATATTAAAATCTAAAATGGTGCATTTTAGAGATTTGATGTTTAAATATGTTTGGTTATAATCTTATTGCAATAATATTCAGAAAAGACATTCAATTGTAGTTATGTTTTGATTTTTTAATATTGTTTTCATAGAAATCAAACTTATCGACTTTAATTTTGGTTATTATATGAATCATATTGTGGTAGAATTGGGTGTCACCTTATAACTGACGTCGAAGTTACCTACTTAACGTTTAACCCATGTGTTAATGTTAACCCAGTGAAAAATTTGATCCATTTATAAAGCATTTTTTGTAAGTTGATGATCAAACATCTAAATGTAAGTATTCAAACGTTTATAGCGTTTTTCTCCTTTAATTAGGTTATTTTAGAACACTTCTCGGGATCAAAACTTATTAAATTCTTGAGATAATAGTTTTCTTTTTAAACAAAAATCTGTATTTAATACTTATTTAGTGCCTAATTCAAGCCATAGTAGTTAAGCATGTTTTGTTAGTTACTCTTCTCTTGTATCGAATATTTCTGTGATATAATTTGAAATTAGAAGTATATTATAGATAATACATGTTCTAAATTTTACATATGTACTGTTTATTTTGTGTAAAGTTATTTTTTATTAAGTGATTTTGTGGGTAATGCATATTTTCATAATTATTATTATTTTTTTTTATTCAAACCAGTGTTATTTAGAACTCCTAGATTTTATTGACATATACATATATGGAGTTTTGACAATAAAAACAACTTCAAGTATAGTACAGGTGAATTAATTTTTTTTTAATTTATTCAGTAATTGGTATTGTTTTTATTACTGACTGTTGATTTATTTCAATTTGTAAATTAATTAATTTCGAATTAAATGAAATATTTGTTATTTTTTTTCTAAACATGAAAATTAACCTTTAAATTTCATTGCTTGCTGATAATTTAATATTATTTTTAAACTTCTGATAGTAAAATTATTTCTTATTAGATAATTCTCTGTGTGTGGATACATACACACACACATATATATACACATATATATATATATATATATATATATATATATATACACATATATACATATAAGTACCTGTCTATTCTAGATACTTTTTTTATTGTAAAATATATAAATATATTTATTATTAGTATTTATTATCTTAGTTTATGTTTCATTGAATAAAATGTGTTGTGCATGTATACATATTTAATTTAGTACTTATTTCAAACAAATATTATTTTAGTATAAAATATAATTGTGATAGTAAAATCAAAAAAACTTTTGTAGCTATGGCTGATGATAAAGAAAGAAACGGCTTACCACAGGAAGCCGTTGCAGATTCTTCAAATGATGTACAGACCGAAAAATCTTTTGTGTTGGACACTTGTATAAAAATTATTGATGAAATTAAAACATCATTACTTAAAAAAGATAAAGAAGATACATCGCTAGAAGATGAGGTATAAATGCTTTTTTAAATACTGTTGTAGTTTTACCTTTAAGAATCTTAATGGTTTGTATTGCATTTTTATATTTTAAGTAAAAATGTAATATAGAAAGATAATTTTGTTAAGTAAGTGATAATATGTATTTTTTTTTATTTTAATGAAGTTATTTTTAATTACTAGGCATTTGAAAAATTGGAACAAGTAAAATCGTATCTTAAAGCATTAGAAGCAGAAAGAAAAAGTTTAATATTAAAAAGTGAAACAAATGAAGCAAATTTATCAATACAAGGAAAAGAGGTCGATGATGAAAGTGAAAGACTTTTGGATGCTTTAAAAAATAAAAGGAAAAATGAAGAACGCTTAAAGTAATACTTTATTTTTATTAATTAATAATTATTTTTTAATGGATTTGTTTCTGCTTAAATAAATCTTAATAAAATAAAAGTGTTCAGTAATATGTAGAATAATTTAAATAGTGTTTGAAACATTTGCTGAATATGTATTTTGATTAACAGTGTATATTAAGATAGTTTTTATTCATTTTATTTTTTTTTTTTTTGATACAAAATAATACATTTTATCATTATTATAGTATGGTAATGAGTGAATATGAAAAAGCAATATCTAACCTTGTAACTGAGAAAGCAGTACTTGTAAAAGAACGTGATACCGCCCAAATGCATCTAGCAAATGCAGAAGCTGCATTTTCAGATGTACATCAGTGAGTATTTATAAATGTATTTTGTGTATGTTCGTATGTGAGTGTGTGTGTATGTATGTACATATCTATATGAATGTATGCATTTATTTGTGAAAGTATCTTTATTGGAACATTTGTTTTTAATAGAAAATATGAACGATGCAAAACTATAATAGAAGGTTTCAAAAATAATGAGGCAGTTATGAAAGAAACAATTCGTGCTCACGAGGAAGCTATTGTAAAACAAAATAATAAATATGAAGCACTTAAAACTCATGCAATTGCACAACTTGATAAGTAAGTTACTTTTTACATGAAAATCATTTCTTATTGTTCTTATATATATATATATATATATATATATATATATATATATATATATATATATATATTTCAATATATAATTCAATATTCAACTCTAATTATATAACTAATTGTATTTTATATGTATGTTTAGATAGATTACCATAAATGTATATTTTTTTAGAGCAAATAATGAATTAGTTGAGATCAGAAAATCTCATGAAGATGAAGTAGCTCGATTGGAAGCAACATTGAAAAAATGTGAATTGAAAAATAGTTCACTAACTCAATCGATTGCTTGGAAAACCCAAGAATGTGAGGAATTGACTCGTATATGTGATGATCTTATCGCAAAAGTTGGACATTGAGGGATCCGGTTCTGCCTGAAAGGAGAATTGATTCATTTATAAACTCATTCCGTTTACTTTTAAATTTTATTTTAAAACATTTATTTAAATGAAGTTTGTTAACATAAACTTAAGTTTATTTCAGTTAATAGGAAATTTTACTTTAGAAAAGTTGTTGTTAATTGTTTAAAATTTGAAATGTTTAATATTTTGCATTTTAACATTTTTGTATTATATATAATGTATATGGTTATATATATATATATATAATTTATACAATGTGAAATTTTCTGAATAATTTAATTACATTTCAAATTAAGCAGTGTCATGTGAAAGAAATTGATAAAAATTATAAGGCTATAATTTATATGATAAGTATGTTTATATATGAAACATTAACTATTGTTATAAATTGCATGTAAGCTGCTGTAGAATTAAAAATAATCGAATTTTAAGCTATTGCTATAAAATTCCTATAAGTGATTTTCTAACCTAAAGTATATAATTTTATAGCTTGAATATACAAATATTTGTTTTTTTTTAAATTTTTATTATATTAATGGCAACTTTTCTTGTAGGCAATTTAAAATTATTGCAGCTGTTTTCAATATAATATTAAATGCTATTAAAAAGAATTGTGTTAACAAATGTTTGCTGAAATGGTATTATTTTATATATTGTTTTTAGTACTGAAATATGTTTTCTTTAATTGTATGTTATCCAATTTATAATATGAGTTACTGTCCTCTTTTTATATTTGCTTTTGTTATGATATTGAAATTTTTAATTATAATTTATTAATTTTAATTTTGATATTTATTGTGAAAAATTCTCCAGTCACCTTCCACTTATTTATCAAGTATTTAATCATTGAGTAGAAAATGGAACTTGTACTGAAGTATTGAATTTTATTAGAAAATTATACCCAATTATTATTATTATGAATGATATATATATATAAGAGGAAGTAAATCTTAATTTTTATGTAAATATAAAATTAGAACAGTATCTTACTAAACTAATATTACAGTAATTGTAAGTAGTATATTATAAACATTTAAATTGGATGAACATCTTTGTTAATAGAATGCATTTTGTATAGTGATTACAGTTACATTATTTTGATTGATATTATTGACATTGAAAGAAAATTTTATTAATATTTCAGATTTAAAGTTTATAGCCAATTTTGTATATTGGTTTTATTTATGATAAAGTGTTTTGTTGTAGGGTGTTCAGTTGAATGATTTTTCATTAGTGCATGAGTGATATGTGTGTATATATATATATATATATATACACACACACACATACGAACATACACAAAATACATTTATAAATACTCTGGTGTATATCTGAAAATGCTGCTTCTGCATTTGCTCGATGCATTTGGGCAGTATCACTTTCTTTTACAACTATTACTTTCTCAGCTACAAGGTTATATGTATATATATATATATATATATATATATATATATATATATATATATATATATATGTATGTTTGTGCATATATGTAAAGGAAATGTGTGTCATCATATGTACATGTTTTGAGAGTATATGAATAATATAGGTAATGGATTTGTGAAGTATTTTTATTAAATACTTTTCACTTTATTTTCCACGAAAAGAGAAGTTTACAATCAGCATAGGACTTTTTAACAGTTGTAATTTATTTTATGTATCATACATAAAAAATATTTTTATATTAAAAATAAATCATTAATTTGTTGTTTTTCTTTATTTCAGTTAGTAAAATTATATGAAAAGACAAACGTGTTGAACCAGCAATAAGTTTCACATGTTATTTACTTTTCACAATTGGATTGCAGAAAAAACATTTTATTAAACTGCACTTTTATACTTTGTAAATACTAAGCAAGTTATACAACTATATTGTATGTAGGTTACAGTTCTACTGGAAAATAAATTTGTGATAATGTAACACTTGTGAAGACTAACAAAATTGAAATATTTTTGGAATATTGGTGCAATATTTTGATGTTAATATCGATATGATTGTTACAAGCAACAGTACCGTTGATACATCATTATGTATTGAATGTATCTGAAATTTTTTTTGTATTGATTTAAAAAAAATACTTCTAATAGTAAACAGTAATTTTTGGTAGTATTAATTGCTGTTTTGTTGTACAGACATGATTGATGAACATTATTTAAGTGTATTCTAGCTGCACTGCTCTCTAATCTTTAGTTATAGAACTTAACATAGATATAACTTAATACTAAAATAAGTAATATAAGATCTTTATTTTGGAATTGTAATTCAGTGCTCTTGTAAATTCAAGTTATGTATAAAATAAAATTTGTATTATTAAAACCTGTCTATATTCGAATTCCTACCATTTTCACATTGTTTATAATAAATATCTTTCGCTATGATTTTGAAAATAATTTAACCGAAATTATAGATTATTATGATCGGTTTTTAACTGATATTTACAATACCGATTTTCCTAGAAATACTTTCGCGCTTGTCGTTTGAATATCGAAGGTTAAATATTTTTCAATGAAACATTTGGTTGGAATCTAGGGTTTCTGTCAGTGTTCTAATGATATTAATTTGATTTTATATTGAATATTTTTTATCAAATAAGCAATTATCGTTTAAGAATGTTTATGAATTTCGAAATCAGTAGTTATGTAAGATAAAGAATTTTTCCATTTAAACATTTGTTTCAGTAAATAAAATTCCTTTGTATTATTTTTTTAACAACTGAAAATATATCAGAAGTCATGGATTGTATATTAATTATTTTCGGTCGATAAATCTTGTCGTTTTAGGTACTGAATCTATCTATTATCTATTTATTTGTCTATTTATCTATCTATCTATATATATATATATATATATATATATATATATATATATATATATATATATATATATATATATATTGACAAAACCATTTTTTAACATAATGTTAATATAAGTAACAAAATAAAATATCAATGTGTTTTTGACCAAATAACATTTTTTGCTACTGCGTTAACATTAATTAAGTTATTAATTAAGTTGGTTTAAGTCTTCGAGACAGGAAAATAATTTTTTAAGATATTAAATTATTTATAAAATATAGACATGTTCACGATAAAGAATAAGTAGAAAATATATATGCATACAAGCGGTTGATATGAGATAAAAAAACATTGCCAATTCAAAATTACACATGTTTAAAATCCAAGACGTTAAAAATCCAAGAAATTCTGTTTCCGTGGCTATACATGTTTAATAATATTTTATCTACATTAAAGTATAAAATAAAAACAAATAAAAACTACCAGGGTGTAAAATTAACGTTAAAGTTTATTTTCGTCATTATTTTTTTTTTAATTAAACGGTACGATACTAAATACAAATTAAAAAGTAAATAAACTAAGTGACTGAAAACACTTCTTCGCGCAATATTTGATAATATTACAATTGGTGGATACTATATTTTGTATTGTAACCGCATTTGAGTCACTAACGAAGCGTTTGTAATTTTGAAATGTGCGAACGATGGAATGAGAGAGACTTGACTTGAAGATATATACGAATTTTAACGTCACTTCTCGCACAACCATTGAATCATAAGTTAGCGGTTAATCGTGACCGGAAAAATAGTGTTCTTCAACTGAATTGGATACTCGTGAATAGTATTTCAATTAGTTTTCATATTGCATAAATAATTTTTATTTTTCATTTCATTATTTCATATGAGTTACAAGAAAAGAAATCTTTTTTTATATACTATATTCAATATACTTAATTTCGTTTCTTTTCATTCAAATGGAAATATATATTAATTTTATATACAAATATTTTATTTCAATGAATTTGTATACATTATTCATAATTTTCATATACGACAAAATTCGCATTTCAGATTTGAAATAAAATTCATTCGTTTAATAATATTCTCGCAATTTAAATTATAATTATCAAACACACGCACACACACACACACATGTTTATATATATATATATATATATATATATATATATATATATATATATATATATAGATAGATAGATAGATAGATAGATAGACAGATAGATAGGTAGATAGGAAAGAGAACCAATTGAGTTTGAAATTACGAGGTTTTCACGAAAACATGATACTAGAGAGCGGGATTGTATTTTCTGTAATTTACTCATAAACTTCTAATAGTCTGATACAATGGGATCTTCCATTAAGGTAGAAATTATCTATTATTTAATTATTTGGTTAATCGAGTTATGATTTTTTTAATTAGTTAATTGGATAATTCATATAATAATATAGCCTGTTGACATTACTTCAATAGATTTAGTCGACAAGTCCTTTCGAATTTGATGTTTAGTGTCTATTTATATATCTATGATTTCATTTGTTTATAAAAATGCATAATTGTGGTCGAACAAGAAAAAACGACACGTGTGCTATGAAAATTTTTGTTCTGTCAAAAAAAAATATTGCTCTAACATCAATTGTAGTTGAAACCAGTTTATATAAAAGTAAGTCGAAATATTTTCTTTATATAAATAAATAAAGTATATAGGAGTTACTATTAAAAAAATATATTTTGGAATGAGAAATATAAATAAAATAATTATCGATGTTTACTTTTAATAATGTTTGGAATATTAAGATTTGAAATGTATATGTATTTGGTTAATCATTAAGATTTTATTTTTGAGTATCTATCGATTAAATTATAAATCATTTTATACATTTTAATTATAATGTTATGAATGTTTGAAGATTGTTTTAAATGAAAAGTAATAGAGATTTATAAAACACAAATTTAAACTTTATAATATTCATATATATATATATATATATATATATATATATATATATATATATATATATAATCATTCAATCGTACAAAATGGAAATGTATGGAAGAGGTTTTTATCCAGCAGTGGATTGATAGAGGCTGATGATATATATATATATATATATATATATATATATATATATGTATGTATGTATGTATGTATGTATGTACGAAGAAGTGAGGTGAGGTGATGTAAGGTTCTTTTGTCCCAAAAATTCTCGGAACCCTAAAAAGTCTTTTTATTATAAAATTTATAGCAATTTCTTTTAAGCCCATTTCAAAGTAACATGCTTGAAATGCGATACCGTTGTTCTAGTGCTAAAAAAATGAATAAAAGAAGCCACTTTTGTATGAAAATCTTTTATATCGCGATAAACTGAACAAATGATTCGATGCCTTATTTGTTGCCTCGCTTAATCAAAATTTTGCTATGATGGTAGAATTCATTTGTATTTATATATTCTCGCCCAACACTATACATGTTTTTGTTCATATGTATATTTAGTTTAATGTCATAATGTGTAAATTAATTATTGGAAGAGAATGTCTAATAAAATTTACAAAATGGTACTTAACTATTGATATAAATATTATGTTTTATTTTATATATTCATTGTGAGAGTGGGTATATTTTCTCATTATAACCATCCCCCCTGATATCAGTTAGATAATATATTTTTCTATATAATTTTCTACAATTTGATTGTAAGTTATGTTGGAAACTAATACAAATATAAAATAACAAGTAAATGTAAAATTTAAATAATACATGGAAACCAAATAAATTTTCATAAATGTATTCTTTTTCATTCCACAACCCACAGAAATTTCTTTCTGGTCAAAAATGTTTCATAAATTATTACTATTGATCATGTTTGATTGCTAGATTTAGATTTTTTGTATCTTGGCGTTTTGAAAATCATGAAATCGGCATCGAAATGTGCGAAAGCAACAATAAAAAATGAGCAATAATAATATTGAATATTTTTGTCGAGAAAAATTTATTTGTGTAGTTTTTGGGTATTTTTTGGATTATAAAGACAGAATTATTAATTTGATTTTTGATTATAAAAACTTAAGTACACTTTATTTTTTTTATTTCGGATAATCACGTATTTCAGATTTGTGATCGTTTGGATTATCAATTTCTACTCAATCAGATACTAGTTTGAAATATCATTTTTCTGTTACTTAAAATGATTGCTATGTTCATTTTTATATAATATTTTTATTTAAAAAGTGAATTAGCCGTAATGTGCAGTCTCCATTCATTATTAAATATTTGAACGATTCCGGAAATTGATTTAATTTTTTATAAAATCACAGTGGTGTTTTCTAATTATACATGATTGTTACTTTGCCCAATTCAAGGAAGGTAATAGTGTTTCGTCCGTGTAAGAAAAAAACAAACGGCTGAATGAAATTCTGTCGAACAGTTCTGCACCGACGGACAGTCCAGATACTTGACTGTTAACTCTGCGCGATCCCTCTTGTTCTATTGTCTCTACCTTGTAAATGACGTGCACACGCAAATGTATATGTGTACAGGTATTGTACTTGTACGTGCAGGTGATGTTGAATGTGTTAGTGTAGTATGACCGACAGAAGGTGTGCGTTGTGTCTGTGTTTGTGTTGGCCTTTCGGTAAAAACTTCTTGACGATCAGTTTGACGTTAGACACGTCGATGTAAACCTGATTGCAACACTGTGAATTAGTAACTGTGATTCTGAGTTTAATTAAATACTTCAATGAAAACAAACATTCATTATTTAAGATTTTGTTGTGCAGTGTTTTATTAACAACTAAAGACATTTTTGAACGAATTCCGTTTTAAATTCATACCACTGGAATGTGTTCATTGCGATGAATTTTTAAAATTCGAAGATAGTTTTTCAGTAGAATATTCGTTTTTAAATTTAAAATCCTCGTGTTTTATTTATTTATTTATATATATATATATATATATTATATAGGTGTATATATTTATATATATATATATATATATATATATATATATAAGTATCGAATAACGAAAATGTCAAATTCCTTGTACATGTTTAAATTAATGTTATCTTTTTATGACTAAGGTAAGTTGTAAATCATGTGTATGATCATAAACACCCACTTGTACATTGTATATTTATGAATACATATTAAATAAATGCCTAAAATTATTGCAAAAAGCCGACAAACAAAACTGATACGTTTTTCATTGGCTAATTTAATATCAGATCGAATTAAATAAGTTTTCCCAATTCATTTACATACATATACAAGTGTCCAAATAATTAATTAAACTTAGTATAGCTTATATTTTTTAAAAATAATTCTCACGTATTAAATAAATTACATTTCCAAGTACATATAGTTTTTTATAACTTGGAATAGTTATTAAAAAATATGAATGCTTATTTAGGAAATAAAAAAAACTAAATTATTTTAAATTATTCAGTGCATGAAACATGCTTTTACTTTAATTTTATAAATATATCTTAATATACATACATACATACATATAATTTTAATTTTGTAACCGATGAGATATTACTATAAAAAATCAAATTAAATACAAACAATATAACGTGTTAAAGGAAACACGTTTTGAAAATATGTTTTATACTAAAATATTTAAATAAGTAGTGGTTATTGAATATCTTAATAGAAAATTAAACTAAAAAAACAACATATAAAATTTTACGTATAACAGTGTGAAATAAATTTTCAGAATAAAAATTTAATATTTAAGTTAATTATTAACAGATTGTATATATATATATATATATAAATATATATATATATATATATTTATATATTTATATACATATTTATTTATATATATATATATATATATATATTTATATATATATATATATATATATATATATGTGTGTGTGTATAAACAGTTAGTTACAGGAGTGATCGGTTATCTTGCTATAAACATTTCAGTTGTATGTAAATTTATGTGAAAAAATGAAATATATAAAATGTAATATAAAATAAGATATAAAAAATATACACTTATGAAAATGTGTATTGATTTAAATTTCGTTATAAATATTTGAAATGTTTATATAAAAATACATGTTATGCATTTTTAATAATCGTTAAAATGTTTTCTAATACTAAACCAGTTTTTCCCATTATTAAAAATAGAGGTGTCCTTATCTCACCTCACACAATTTTATAAAAAAACCGCATTTTGTCAATTCTTGTATTAAATATGTGCATAGATATTCAATGAAGTTCTAGTTTGAGGACTGGCAAGATGTTTCTAACTTAGTACATTATAAATAATTCATTTTTATACTGTTTCACTGTATACTTCGAATTGTCTTGCTGAAAGTAAAAATGTTACTCAGTTATTTGTTTTGAAATTGTGTTCTTCTAAGTTTAACTATAAACTTTTAAGTAAACATTGATATATTTTAATATTAATTAAGTGTTAGTTTCATATATAATAATAAAGCTACCTTTGTAGTATCTTCTTAAAAATCTCCACTTCCTCCCATATATATATATATATATATATATATATATATATATATATATATATATATATATATATATATATTACATAGTGTTTATTTCTGTTGACGGAAGAGGTGTTTCGAGTTGTTTAGGTACATTGTACAAATCTCATTCTTTAGTTTTTATGGTACAATGCCTGGAAACATTGTCATGTTCAACAGAACTTTACTATTTTATTTTAACTTTTCTGTACTTGTTTTTAAAATATACCTTACATATCAAATATGACTTAAGTTGTGAGTTAGTACTTGGCAAAAAATAAATACAATTTTAAATACATAGAACAGTTGTGCCAGGGCGAAGCGCGCTACAGGTTCAAATGTGAGGCACGGGACCTATAACTTGAGCTGGTGGAGTTGCTCATTTCCAAGTATTGAGGAGAGCGAAAGGCACAGTTTTAAATTAAATGTAATTTATAATTTATAAGAACTGATGTTTAAATCCATACGGGAAGTTTAATAAATTTACAGATTCTTGTCTAGATTATTGGAGATCAACGATTAAAGTGTACGTTTGTTATTTGATATATTCTTAAGGGTCTATACATAACTGTCTTCGTACCCTCAAAGATATATCTGATAGATTGTTCGTAATACGAAGTAGTAGAATATTGAATGCAACTGTTTGTATCCTCGATTTTATTACAGTAAGACTTCGTAAGTCACAGGAGGGTTGTATATTACTTCCCAGTTTCTGTTTTATGTTTTGAACTGAATATATTTATCAGTATTGTAGATATATTTTCTCGAATGTTAACTAGTGAAAATTCTCACATTGTATTCATAGAAATTGAAATCTGTACAAAAATTAACAAATTAATGATACGAAACAAAGTATTGTAAAACTTTCACAGTATCTTGAATAAATCAACCTATTCATATAAAAGGTTATAAATTCGATTTAGATAATCATTTATAATAGATTAAGTCGTTCATTGTACACTTACAATCTTTATATTAAACAATTGGAATGTAAAATTAGTCTGAAGGTAATTCGCGAAACAAACGTTTTATTTTTTCTCACACGTTTGGAAAGCGTGATCTCATTTGCTTCATTTTTCATGAAATTACAATCGAATGTCATCTATTAGAAAATGTAACACAAATCGAATCATTATACAATATTTGTTTATAACGTAAAAATAAACAAATATAGGACATCGAAATTGAAATGATACGCTTACAGGTCGGTTTCATTTCATTTATTTATAAAATAATAGTAATCTTTTGTATATGAAACGATATTTTAATATTTTATAAATTTAATTATTTTAAATTAAATAAAAATGATTACCGATATCAGTAATAATTAGAAAAATTAAAAGAATGTTTATTTTCTATAAAATATATTTTTTTGTGACTTTGAATAATATCAAATGGTCAACAATTGTTAAATATTTGTTATGAGACAAAATTTAACAATAACAGAACTTAAAAGATACTATACATTGAGCATTGTCTATATAGAATTTTAATTGTTTAAAAATATAAGTGTTCTCTTTATGATTTGTAGAAATTCAAAAAGAACCGATACGAAAAGTAAAGATTGTTCTTCAACTGGCATAAATATGTCGGATGTGTTATATTTCTGATCCTTATATTTATTTAATTGAAGTTCTACTCTCTAACATCATAGAAGAATATCTGATGATATAGTATTGCTTTGCTTTTATATCTTCACAGAATAATATTTTTAAGTATTTTTATATCTCCTCCTGTCGACTTGGGTAGTCTTCGAACTTTCCCATACTATGAGTACAGATCACTATGGCTTACGATTCGTGTTGTTGAAAAACTATGATCGTATCTTGGATCAGGGATTTGCTTTAAATAGTGGAGTAATTTCTCATTGGGGCTGTTAATTTAGTCAACAGTCTTTTAAACTTGTATGTAGTTATCGAAAAATGTCTTCTTTGTCAATGACTCCTTCAGTCTCGTTTTCCGGTACAAATAACGTAAGTAACATCGGTTGTATTAGAGGACAAGTATAGAGGACGTATGTATAAGCGTATTCTCGTTGTTCTCGGTCGGACCATATTGTCGTTTTCATTATCTGGTTAGTTGTGCCATCTGATTCATGTAGCCAGCACGTTACTGAGTTGGGTGCCAAGTTTGGGACCTATGTCCCACGTTGCATGGAAGTAGAATTTTCAAATTTAGTCATAGAGTTTGTATGTTGCATGATGTGCTGCAAGATGCCGATTAGAGAGCTCCAGACGCAGTACAAGGCTGCGATTTCTTATTAGACCACGTACCGTGCCCCTCAAGATGATAAACACATTGTAGTATGTGGAAATGATTACCGCGAATATTTTAGACTATTCGTTACTATTTAGATATTTTTCTATTATTCAACAAAGTTGTTAAAAAAATGTCGCAGTTTTGTCGAGCAACCTAGTATATATATATATATATATATATATATATATATATATATATATATATATATATATGTATATATATATATATATATATATATATATATATATGTATATATATATATATATGTATATGTATATATATATATATATATGTATGTGTGTATCTACGTGTGTGTGAATATATTAATATTTTTCTAACCGGTCATAAAGCATAAAAGTTCGAAAAAATACAAAATTGTTTTTTTAGTTAAAACAATTTAATCTCATATACAGACTTAAAACAAAAATAGAAGCTTTAAATAAAAAAAATAAATATTAAAAACCATATATTTATATTTCTAATTAATTTTAAACACAGATAAATTAAACTTGGTATTAAAAAAAGATCTTACTTTCGTGCCGATTCATAAAATTCATTACTGTATGCTGAACATTCGCTCCGCCTCACCACCTTTACCCAAGTGTGTCGAATTTGATTCGAAACTTTTTTTTAAATTGTCCTGTTCGATCGCAATTAATTACACCGATAGAAAATATACGATCGATAAAGTTTTATAATTGTTATTTTCTTAATATTAACATGCTTATATCCGTTCTAACACAACCTAATATTTAATGAATATTATGTTATAAAATCTTTAATATCGATATTAATGTAGACGTTGCTACAAAGTCTAGTTATAAATACTTTTAGTGATTTTATCTATAGAATAAAAAAAAGAAAAACCTTTTCAATATATTTTACTTAGAAATTAAAGAGTTTGAAAGGAAATAATGTTATTTTTTTGCTGTCTTTATATACATCTTCAACCAGTCGTTCATTTATTAAAACAAATGTGACGTTTACAGTTGTACAAAAATTTATTTATATAACATACATAATTAAATTTAACGTTGATGCATATCTAAAAGAATAATTCATAATAATTAAAAAAGACACAATATACAATTTCTTAATTTATTTATTTAATGACATAATTGAATCACAGCAGATCTTCATTCTTACGGCCTAATTGAGTTTGAAACAACTGACTTATATCAAGTTATTATAAATATATCCCGTATTTATGGTAGTCGTATATAAATTATTAATTGGGATTCTAGTCCTAGACATCTAGTAGAAAAACAGATTATAATAACTTAATGAAATTAAATCTAAAGTTCAAAAGATGTGAAAATCAAATAACGAAACAATCTTATCAGTATCTTCAAAATTTCTAATAATAGTTGTAAAAGGAACATTCTGGAAAAATCCTTTGAACAGTTACATAATTTTTGTTTTAGCAGAGAGTATCTCTTTTATATCTAGTTCTGTCTCTTTGATTTTAATAACAGTTTAAAGCTGTACAGGTAAACACGTGAGTGTATGAGCGAAACTTAAAAATAAAACTGAAACGAATAAAATCAAGTAGAGTTTGATTTAACATAGGATTTAATTGATTTTTTTGTTTGAGTGACATATTTGTCTTTCCGTACACTGAAAATGTATAGAAAGACAAAACAAAAAAGGTATACATATAAAGAAATTTAAAAAATTTTACATTTAAAAAAATTCACAATATTGTTAATTTTTGTTTTGTTTTTCGCCAATTGATGATACACTTTTTTATTATAAGTAAAAGATAACTAGCCTGTGCTTTTCTGTATATACTAAATTGTTTATATGCCTGTCTATATTTTTATTATTTTAATTATTTTTTTTTTTTTTTTGTAAATAAGAGATCAAAATGTGTAGTTATAAATGATGAATAATTTAGTATTAATTATATTGTTTCTAAGTATTCAGGTGTGTTTTAATTGAGTTTGACATTTATTTGTTGTTTAATACGTATATTCTTATATTGTATTCTTAAAATTATCTCTCAGTATTATTATTATCTAGTATATCATTCTTATTATAATTCTATTTAGATATAAAATACGAGTAAATATTTGATTGAAATCACCCATCTTGATATATAAAAACAACATTACACATCCACGTGTAAAAACTGCTCTTCATATGCTTTTGTATACTTAGGTTTTAAAAATGTACATTTTTAGAAACTTGATATTCAACACAAAAATAATAAATTGTAAGGTTATTGAACTGTTGAAAGCGTCCGTAGTAATTAATATATTTCAAATAATAGTGGGAAAGTCATGTAGTTTCAGTGAAATAATTTATCATATTTTACAGATTTTTCTCAAAAATCTGTGTTTTTAATTTACTGGAAATCTTTTTATATTTATTTAATAGAAATATTCAATAACCGAAATGAAAAATGTACTTGAATAAGGAAAAACTGAATGTAAATATAAAACTAGTATCTTTATTTTATTTTTAGAATATTTTTATAACGATATGGTAAGCATGTTTATTAAATCATTTGATAATTGCGGCAGGATAAGGACAGATTATATGAAATACTGTTATCTTATTACTTCTTCTGGAGTATTTTTATAAGAATATAAAAGAAATGTTCAATGATAGAGGTGTTTAAATGATTTAAAAAGTGTATTGTATTTAAAAGACCTCTATGGAAAATCTATTAAATTGATTAATCTATGTGGGGAGATGAATGCATCTAATGTCTAGTCCATTCAATGAACATTGCATCTGAAAAGTATACATATAGACTCGATACAGTTTCGATACGATTCTGAAAGAATTTTTATACTATTTATAAACATTTGAGACTAGATATTAGATGCATTCATCTCCCCACATAGATTTATAACAAAACTTTGGTATATACTTTTTGAATAGATTCTACATCATTTTTTTTACATATACTTTGTTTATATTGATATACTGTTTAGATTGTCATATACATATATAAGAAGATAAGTAACGAATACAATCCTTTCTACTTTTCACAAATTAATTTGGCCATCAATAGATTCTTAATTGTACAATATTAGAGCACATGTGGCACAACTGAGCCATAGTTCAATATTGCTTATTTACTGTATTAAATAACACAGATACATAACACAAAAATGTATTTCTTTATCTTTGATTGAACTTTGTTAAATTACTTTAGTTGAATGTCCTTACAATAAAATATAATTTCTAAATCATTATAAAATGTATAAAATTCATTTCAACACGTACTCAATCATTCATATCATTCACTTTTTAACTATATAAAACAATCAATTCAATTAATATACAATATTATTTATCGAGTCAAATACTGTTTATGTATTGTGTAGGCTGCAAATCTCATCTAAGCTCAAAACAATTATCATAAACAAGTAAAGAAAAAAAATACAACGAAAACCTACACTTACATTTCATACATACACATATATTAATATATACTCAATAAATTATAATAGCTAGTAGACAGACCTACAACATGACTCAATATACACGACCTTGATATCACTTAATCTTATAAACTGTCAAAAATGACATTTTACGTTGCCAATATCCAACATTTCATATCAACTAGAAGAACTATATAAATCGCGTTTAGTTAGTGTCAAACACGTGTGGTGTTTGCCCAGCTCTGCATTGGTAATTTACTTACATACACACACATAAGTATATATATATATATATATATATATATATATATAAATGTATATATATATATATATATATATATGTATATATATATACATATATATATATATATATACATATATATATATATATATATATATATATATATATATATATATATATATATGAGTATGTGTGTGTATGTGTTACATGCTACCGTATAGGTCATTGGTACTTTATTGATTTTATCAGAATGGATCAACTATCATTTTATATCCATTCCAATAAAATAAAAATAAGTAAAGAAATAACAGTGGTTGTAGAATAGATTTCACTCGGGTTTAACATCATCTGTGATTAGTTAACTGTTTTCAATGATGTAGGTTAGTGCTAACTTAAACAATATCAGTAATTAATTAAATACACTTCTGGTTAAGTGGTTTCGTATTTATTTTGAGTTGTTAAAGTACCTTTCTATTACATGTACCTACTCGTACTAAACATTTTTGATACAAAATGAAAGAAGTCCGCGTATTGAGTAGATAAAAATATAAACTTTGTAATAATACAAATCCAGACTTTAACAGCTGTATATCTTTACCATATTATCTCAAGATTAAAGATAATGACAAAAAATACTACAGAATTGATGCTTCAATTGCCTAAATTCGAATAAGTACAGAAAGTTAAAGGAAACATTGTCAAGTTTAATCTAAATATTATAAGTTAAGACCATATAATAATACAATTGTTGTCTAATTAAAACTATTTTAAGGTCTAACAGAAAATTTAATTATATTATAAGCGTAGAATTAAAATAATACGTACAATGTAAAAGCCTGTTGATGTTTAAATTGCCGTGTAGAATGTAGAAAGGATTGTAATTTACTTTAACTTTTTATATATGTATTTGATTGGCTTAAGAGAATAGGCAAAAATGTATGTAGAATTTATTTAATAAATATGTACTAAACGTATATATGTCTGTCTCCGTATGTGTGTTTCTGCAATCATTATGTGAAAATTATATCTATTAAAAAATTAAAAAGAATCCATCTTATTTAATAAAATTCATACATTGACCCTAGTGAAACATTCGCCAACCACTCGATCGCGTGATAATTTTCATTTCCATTATTCTTTCCATGCAATTATTTTCATCGTAATTGTTTAGCATAGTATAAAATATAAACATGAATCGTAACCAACATCACGTATTATTAACGTAATTCAAATCGTATTCGTCATTAATGAATACAATACCATTTGATATATTAACGAATACCAATGATTATATTTTGAATTTTTTTTACAGGTGTCAATGATCTGACGATGGACTTTTTTTGTGCCAAATTGAAAATAATTCATTACAGAGTGATATTTTTGGACGAACATGAGTTGGAAAATGAAATACAGGTAAATAAACTGTTTATGTTTACCTTATTTGTATTCAACTGTGTAAATTCGATTTTAATTGTTTTTACTCGTGTCTGTATTTATTTACTATTTCTCGAATTTTCTATATAAAATCTAGTTTTGTAGAAATATAATACTCTGAAGCAGTATTTTTGTTAAACAATTCGAAATAAATTGATCTCTTTATGTTTTTAAGATTTTCATAACTTATTTTCTATATCAGAGCTTCTTGATCTGCAGGGTGTGTTTTCAGGAAATTTAGTATTCTAAAAAATATTCTAAAAAAATATAGCACACATCTAGTGTTTATTCTTGTAAGACAACAAAAAGTTAAAATATGAGAAATATTTGAGTGGTTATATAACAGCATTTATATCAAATATGCGAATAAAGAATGATGGATACTTACTAATAGTCAGTTTAACATAAAATTTTGTTCGATGTTAAATAAATATAAAGTGTGTGTTGATTTACTACTGTGAGAAGGCTGATAAAAGTAGACTACAGTAATATAAACAAAATATAATTTTAATCGTTGTTTATTTCTATTCTCACTTAATAAAATTATTGAGAAATATTCGAAAAATCGTTCATAAAAATATGTAGTAAATTTTCATCAATGAATTTTATTTTTATTGTTTGTGAGATGAAAAAAGAATTCACATATGAAATTGAAAATTTAGTCACTGAATCGTATTATGTACTAAATTGATAAGCAACGATATCAGTACATGAAAAACGCGTATTTTTTTAAAAATATTACACATTTGTTTATAAAACTGTTCATTTCCCTTTAAACTATTAAAAAAACTTCAATCATCATGTTAATAAAACTACACGTCTTCATTTACAAGAAATCATATTACCGGAACATTTTTAAACTAGCGTTGCGTTACGCGTTCATTAACAGTGGATTCACTAAATGCTTCATTAATATTGCGTGTCACCATTACCACATTCTGAACTTGTACTTGAAAATTATACAAATTTCACTCTCTGTTATTATTTATTGTAATTTATGAAACTATCATCATTTAAATATACAGAGAAAATAAACATGCGATTTTAAATAACAGGTTCTATACAAAAATTGAACAATACAGAATTCTTTTACTAAAGAATTTCTGTAAATTACTTCTACAAAAATTACACATAAATATTATTACTTGTATTCTAATTCATATATAGATTTTCAGAAAAAACTGTTAAGAAACTGCTGTAAATTTATATAAAATCTAATGCAAATTAATTGGTCTTTTTCCGGATCCTTTATAATTCTTAGCACCTTTTGTATATTTATATATATATATATATATATATATATATATATATATATATATATATATATATATATAATTATCAGTCTGGATGAACGCTTCTTATAATTTCTTGTAATTTGGACGGTCTAGTGCATCTTTTATCCATATATTTTTAATGACTTTCCTAGAAATCCTTATTTCTCGTATAGATTGGTCTTATTTTACCAATGTTTTTATTTATTGTTTTTGACTCAGTCAATTATTTCTGTTATTATATCCTTTTGTAATATGCATCTCTCTTTTACTCTTTAAACTTCTTAATATGTTTATTACTTATGTTTATTTTCATATATATATATATATATATATATATATATATATATATATATATATATATATATATATCATATAAAGTATGTGTATTTATTCAGAAACTATTGAAACTAATTGTTTATTTTTGATGTTCTCTTATAAAGTTATCCACTTTTCAAAGAAATGTCAAGTGTTTATTTATATATTTCGATTTACATATATATATATATATATATATATATATATATATATATATATGTATGTATGTATGTATGTATGTATGTATGTACGTACGTACGTACGTACGTACGTACGTATGTACGTACGATCGAAGATTATTGATAACACATGTTAGTATCCATTCGTAGACAATAATCGCGAATATCTTTATACGTGTGCTAAGAATCAACATGAGGACGGTGAACGTTGCATAAAATAATTCAGACACGTCCCAGTACTTTTGAATAAAATCCAAAGATAATGACTCATTCTGTACAAGCCGTATAACGAAAATTCTTTATACATAATCGAAATGATTCACATCATTTGATGTGGATAATAACAATATTGAAATGCGTTTGTGTTGGTTCATTTGCATGGCAACAATTGAATATATTTTATTATATTACTATATACTTAATAAATTCAGCGTCGTGTATATATATATATATATATATATATATATATATATAATTATATATATATATATATATATATATATATATATATATATAATGACGTAATTATTACTAATTAAATATGGATAATGAAATCAATATTTTATGTACTTTGGAGAATTTGCATTATTTATTTTCATTAATATTTATTTACATATATTCGTTAAATATATAATAACTTGACATATTCAATACAATTCTGACACTGTAGATAAATTCATTTTATTGTACTAACTCTTTTATCCTACAAATTTAAAAAAAATATTTCTGTTCAAAAGTGTTCAATAAATTATTATTGATAATATTTGATTGTTGCTTATATGTATTTCGATGCCGATACCATCATCTTCTAAACGCTGAAGTACAGAAAAATCTAGATATTAAATTTTTCATTGACTACCGAAAAAATGACGTGTTTTCCACTTTTATAATAGTTTTCTTTAAAAATAACAGTATATGTAAACATTATGAAAAAGTGTTACACTTCGCTAAAATCAAATGGCTCCAAATAGAGATTAAAACTGCAAATCAAAATAAGTCATTTAGAAGTTGATTTTTTATATTTACAATTAACTGGATATTTACACAATATACAATATATGCAATGGAATGATTTATACACAGAAATAGAAGTCATTATAGAACATGAAATATAAGAATAATACTTTGAATACGGATAAAAATAAATAGATAATTGAAACAGACAAGTGTAAAAGAAAAGCTTTACTTATTAATTTAACATATATTCATAAAAGTATTCATCTATTTACATAGTATTTTCACGAGAAAAATATAAAAGGTGAAAGTATTGTTTTTAAAAATGGAAGAAAGTTAACTATTTCCTGAAGAAATTAGAAATACTACAGACAAAATCTTAGATGTAAATACCTTGATTGTTTTCCCCTGAATACGTTATCAGTAGCAAAGAAGACCAATTCTTATAAAATGTTTCAACTGTTACAAAGAAAATCATACTCATTTTTCTTTATTTTTTAATTAATAGTTATGAATAAAATGAATTGCTGAACAAAATACTTTTTTCCAGGACGACAATACAGGTCAATCTATACTTGATCTCGTTTTTCGGCACTTGAACTTAATGGAGACTGCATATTTCGGTCTCCGTTATATCGACAAATCGAATCAGACACATTGGCTGGATCCAATTAAGAAATTGCGGAAACAATTAAACTGGGGTATCGGTGAAATTAGTGACGATCCGTACGTTTTATATTTTGGTGTTAAATTTTATGCAGTCGATCCGTGTAAACTCATCGAGGAAATTACTAGGTAGGTGCATATATTTCTTTATAAATTATTTAATTTTTTCTCTTAATATACATAATTACGATAAAAAATTATTTTATTTATTTACAATTCCGTTAATATGTTATTTTTTAATAACATAGAGTTAAATATATTTAAAATTATTTGTGGGAAATATTACGTTTGTTCAAAAAGAACTGCACGTATTTATTTAATGTTTTTGCACGAGTTTGGTTTTAATAAACAATTTTGATCAGTTTCAATATGTTAAATAGAATTGATATAATGAAAAAAAGAAAATAATACAAACGACTAATATATTATTAAGAGATGTGTGAGAAATAAACATACGAAAATAAAATAAATAGTTCAATAGCTGTGTACGGGCATGTGCGTGGTGTTATTACATGATAATGCATATTCGCGTGCAACATACAAATTTACAATCGGGTGATGCATACGAATTTACTGAATATTTGCATATCGTGATATAGATCAATCATTTTTGCTGCTACTGTTATTATAATATATTGGGATATGTGTAAATCATTTGTGAGAATCGAATTCTGAATTCTCTTTATATTGATCATGTTGGTCACAAATGTGTACATATTTTAATATAATTTATATTTTTTTAAAAAAAATTGCACTAGTTTTACAGCTATGATCTATTTTACATTTTAATAAACATGTCCTTAAATCAGTATATACGATTATATACGAAAAAAGTTGTAATTAGTGTATTTGTGCATTTATTTTTCATGTTATCAACTAGAATTTAATTTATAAAAAAATTCCACAATATATCTTTAAATTTCTATGTCCCCGATACTTTAAAATATAAAAATGTTGATATATATATATATATATATATATATATATATATATATATATATATATATATATACACACGTATTTATGTTTTATATGCGTGTATATATGCATGCATGTTGAACAAGTAAACAATTTCCAACAAACTATATAATTATTTCGTACGAGCGTTTAAAATATTTTCGTTTTCCATTCCTTCTCTGATGTTCGTTCTAACCCGCCCTAATTGACTCGTAGTAACTTCTCAAGTTGATCGTGGAATTCTGAAACCCCATAATTATTATTTTGCTCAGTTGATTATTGCTTCGTTCAGAACGATAGGTAAGATTGTCGGCTCTGATTCTTCTATATTATTTCGAATAAGTTGGATGAAATCATGGTAAAAGAATGGTTTGAGTTTCTCGCCAATGATTTTTCAACTATGTGCTTATTATACACACACATTTGTATCTATACAAGTTTATGGAATTTTGAACCGTTAGTCTGTGCTGAAATATTTTCTAATTATAAAATAAAAGTTCGTACATAAAATGAAAGTTAATCGCCTAAAACATATTTGTCATACGATTGTGTAATGCTTAATTATTATTTACTTTATAAAATACCTCATTGGTGGTTAATCCATTACCTCCTTGTCAAATTAAAACAATAATCATGACGATTTCATTGTGATACACAAATTACACTTGACTGTTCATTAATATTCATTTTGAAAGAAGAAATCTTAAAGTTAAATGAGAAATTTGTCGATCTTATTCAAATTCTCATCAAAAAAATATTCAAGTATTTTTTTACAGAAACAGTACTAAACCCGCCTACAAGTGTAGTTTAGCCGCAATAAATCAAAAGTAGATTATGAGAAATGATAGGTTGATTTTCCTTACCTACTGAGTAGAAGAATCTCACTATTTATGGTCAGTTAGATCGTACGGTATTATTTATTCTTTACTATCTTAAATCTTGTTTAACTGTTTATATATATATATATATATATATATATATATATATATATATATATACATATATATATATATATATATATATATATATATATATATATATATATATATATATACAGATAAGGATTGTTAATTATAGTCGACTATAAAAATTCCTACTTTGGAAAACAATACAAAAATTATAGCACTGAAAACATTACAAATCGAAAATATTTCCAATTCTTTCTCCCCATATAACTGTTATTGCTGGTTTCAAATTTTCATTTCTTAGCTGGTTACTATATCTGTTATAAATGAAATATAAAATACTAAATGATATTTCCCCGAACATTATTGCTAGAAAAATTCACAATAGATTATATAGCATATATATATATATATATATATATATATATATATATATATATATATATATATATATATATATATATATATGTATATATATATATATATATATAGTATAGCAATAGATATAGTGTAGTATCTTTAGCTAATTTTTTGTACTTGTTAGAGCACTTATTTATATATATATATATATATATATATATATATATATATATATATATATATATATATATACAATTAGATAATTTTTATTTAACCTAATTTTATAAATTATCTTCGCTTATTGGACATATTTTATAGTATATGATATATGAAAAATTGTTATTCATTTCAATGATGAATACACAATATATATATATATA
This sequence comes from Acanthacorydalis orientalis, assembly GCA_034766995.1. Classification (NCBI taxonomy): domain Eukaryota; kingdom Metazoa; phylum Arthropoda; class Insecta; order Megaloptera; family Corydalidae; genus Acanthacorydalis; species Acanthacorydalis orientalis. The sequence goes on from CM068324.1 coordinate 8,275,450, forward strand.
TATATATATATATATATATATATATATATATATATATATATTTATTTGTGTGTGTACATTAACTGCTATTATCTTACCTCGTTCTTTCACAAATGAAAGATATGTGAAGATTATAAATGATTTAGTATGGTACAGAGGTTGAAAAGTCTATATATAAAAAAATGATACACCAACACGCACTTTAAACATAGTCTAGAAACTCGACTAGTTTCAGTGTAAAACTTAATAGTAAAGTAGATTGCTATGTGAGTGTGTCTGTGGCACGTTAAGTCCTAAAACCGGCAAATCATTGCCAGCTCACGAAAAACATTGCCGCAAGCGACACCGACAACGTCCGTACAAGTAGTTTATTTATGTCGGTCTCTATGTATTATTTATATATATATATATATATATATATATATATATATTTATATATATATATATATTTATATATATATATATATATATATATATATATAATACACACCACTCTGAGTCGATTAAAAAAGAGTTAACATTATTTTTTTTATTGCCATATGCACTGAATGTATTTTTTTTTACTTCAGTACACGTTATACAGTATATTTTTGGCCCTATTATATATTTACAATTAAGAATAAAATGCTGTTACATATCTCAATAGTTATGCTAATTAGTAACAGTTGTTAGGTACTAATTTGTAAAATATACTACAAATTGACTCAGACAATCAGTATATTTTTTAGTCACGCATATTCTAATTTGTATCATATCGTTTATTTAAAATATGTATTGGTTCAATACAATATTCATACTTTTTAATTTTAAAGTAAAATGGAATTAGTATCTAAATGTAAATGATTTATGTGGATCTTAGAAATATTAATATAATAATATTCAGTGTACTAAAAATTAGAGTTTTTTTATTATGAAAATATAAATTATATATATATATATATATATATATATATATATATATATATATACTTAATAAACTATTGTAGGAATGGGGATTAAAACTCCTTTCTAGTGTAACTGCGTCTTGCAAAGGAAGATTTTTTTGACATGATCTATCTTAAGTGATTAGTTGAAGCGACTAAAAGCTGTATTTAAATTCGTAGTCATTTAATATATTAGATAAAGTGAAATAATAAAAGTATTGAAAAAATAGAACGATATCTGTTCTTAGATTCAATCCTTAGTTTTGGGCATATTGTTTTATTATCTCATATTTGATTATGTGGACCTGTTTTATAAGATATGGTATGAAATGCATGTGCTGACTTGTATCTTACTATCAAACAGATATACTGATTAAATTAATACATTTGATTTTTTCCAGTATTTTATTTAATCCATTGAGTTTATGATACCGTTTTTACAAGAATTCTTTGAATTCTTATAAACATAATTAATAGTTTTTCATAAATGATATTGTCTGATGTTTATAAATTTATTAAGTTATTAAATATCAGATTATTTCATATATTCAACTTGTGTTTTGTATATTTTTCCACGAGTTTTCTGTTTTTGAAACAAGATTTCAATATTTTTAAATAAATAATATTTTTTATTGTTCTATATAACTGTTTTTTAAATAAATTAATTATGGAATTTCAAATTTCATTTATTTTTTTTAAATAAAAGAACAAAAATAGAACGTACTTATTTATTTTCATATTTCATTAAATATAAATTGTTTTCATTAAATTTTTAAATGACTTTGTATTATTAAATGAAGATATAAAATAAAACGATATTAAAATAAATTTATAGTATTCTTCCTGTATAATAAACCTTTTACTGTAATTGCATATTCATTACTTTTATTCAAATACCGTTAGTTCATTGCAATCAAAAATGTGTATTTCATAAATTGATTGGAAGTTGTTACCTTTTTATAATTTCGATTACGTTTTGTTTTGTTTCTTATTTTCAAACTTTATATATATGTATATATATATATATATATATATATAAATATATATATATAAATATATATATATATATATATATATATATAATATGTAATGAAAATAGATTCGTGTGATTCATGTATGGCAATAAAAAAATATGTAAAATAAAAATAAAAAATAGAAGCACGTACACAGTGTTCACGTATTTATTTATTTATAAGAATTGTACGTAAGGGTGTGTCATCATGAATATTAAATTAAGAATTTCACTGAGTAAAACGGATTCTATAGTTGAAATATTTTCATGTTCGTTAACAAAATATTATTCTGGAGACTATCCATTCCTGCACTTTATGAAAATAATCGATAAAATTGCAAAAACGTACCATTAATTTGTTGTCGAGTAATTGTTATGTTTTTATTCGTGTATTTTTTTTGTATACAAATAGTTATTTTTAGGTAATAAATTGATGTAGATTATTATAATAAATAACTATCTGGAAGGTTGAAATAACTGTAAAACTAAACATATAGGATGAAGAGTACAAGTGTTACGTTTTATTTTATTATATCTTGTTTTAGTAGACGATTATTGCTTCGTACATTGTATTACATATCTTATTTTAAATGCTTTATTTTAATTGTTGAATTGATTTCATCGACTAATCGAATATTCTTATTGTAAATAAATTATATTCAATCGATGTATTAACCATCAGGTAATTCGATGGTTTCAAGTAGTTACAAGCTTAAACTATGGATGAACAGTTGAAGGCAAGTGTTTCATATTTGATCATATGAACATTGGCGTAGTTAAAGATATGTACTTAAATTATTATTGTTGTTAACTAGATCGTTGCAATTCAAAGTTTTATATTTTATTTATAATTATTTATATGTCTTGTGAACTTATCCTACAAAGTTAATTCATTTTGTAGGAATTATAGTTTAAGGATTAAATCCATTTTTAAAAGAGTATCATTCCTCACATATCAACTTTTTTACAACAAATTTGATAAGGAAATTTTTCTTGGATGGAAAGTGATTCATTTGTTGAAACACTGAATATATTTTTCAAAATAAATATAAATACATGAACAAACTAAAATTGTGTATGCATAAGTATTTCAGTATTTAATGTGTACAAAGGTTACATTCTCCACCCGCTTGTTGGAGGTAATTTTTCAAATGCTCTCGTGCAGCCTGCATAAAAATTCGTCAGACATTTTAATTTCCATATATTAAAATAATATCGGAATGGTTTAACTTGTTCAGTATGCCGAAGGCGGTATATAGTTTGCTGGGGTTATTGAGAAAGAAAACAATATAATCGTCCTGATTTTTACTATATCTCTACACATCAGTGCGTACAATGTAATCACTTTGCTGGTCAAACAAGTTTTTGACCACATTTAACATCCCTATGTAATATTAAAATGCTTTCGGGCACATCTTGTTGGGAAAAATACAAAATAAATATAAAAAGTCATATATAAAATTTATATATATATATATATATATGTATATATATATATATATATATATATATATATATATATATATATGTATGTATCTGCGTGTGTATGGATCAAATGTTCATGTGCTCATGAATAAGAAAATAAAAACGTTGTTATGATGCTTCCATAACAATTATAAACAGATTAGTATGAGTTATTAACTCTATTACAATTACTATATGAATGTGTTTGCAAAACATCCACACCTTTTTGTCTCTGTCCAGATGCATCAATTTTCATCTGAAAGATTATTTTAAACGACATTGAGAATTTTTATACCTTTTATATATTTTTATTTACTTATAATACATAGATAAAACTTAACATGAAAAATTAATAACGTTTTTGATTTGTTTCAGTTTGTCTGACTAATAAGTGTTGAAAGAAATTGTTTTTTGTGACTGTTATTTTATGAGATTATTTATT
>CM068324.1:8281769-8326769 GCA_034766995.1 Acanthacorydalis orientalis
AGATGCATTTTTTTTGTAATCTTTAATTTTGTTCGAAGTCATTCGTTAAATTTTTTTTATTGATTTATTTACATACTCATTTTCCGGGTATGCTAATATATTCAAAGTACTCGTACCTGTCATTTATATTTAATTACTTCCCACGTTTACACCGTTTTTTTAACATTTCTTTACTGTTTACTTATATAGAAAAACAACGATAAACTATTTGATTAATAACGAAAATTTGTTAAATTTGTATAATTTTATTTTGTTTACTATTTATTCGTTCATTGACTGTATATTAAGTTGTTTTTTTTTATAAATTACTAATTTACTTTTGTAATGATTAATCCGTAAAATAAAAATACAAAATACAGTTATTCTCAGTTAGTTGTTCGTTCTTCGAACTTTTTTAATATTTTTCATTTTATATTTTTAAACAGTAATTAAATGTTTCATTTTGTTTTTACATCAAATAAATTTAAGAAAGTATCTCGACAGTACTTAGTAATTTGAAATAAATAGTATTATATTTGAATTGATTTTTAGTTATATTATTAATACAATTTGGTTCAATTCGAAAATGCTACTAATTGTAGTATTATCAAAATATACAAATTTATTTTATTTTAGAAATGTCTAAATATTTCGTTCACAATTTTCAATATGTAAATTATATTAATATAATACTCCTCAAAATAAACTTGAATCTCACTATTAACTTGAACAAAATATTCAAATAATTAATCGTAAAACGATATACTGGTCATATTATGAAAGTATTCCTAAATAAATATATTTTTTTCTTTTTATAAAGATAATAAAAGACAATCATTTTTGTATTAAAAATATTTATTTTGAGACTCGGTATTAATGAAAATTTGAATCGAGTACAAATAAATAGTTAGAAGAAAAAATATTCATTCTTTCAAACTTTATTCTCTAGTTTCAAATTTGTGCATAGATTTGTTCAAATTATATTTTAATAACTATCATTAAATTATTATATCTAATTTCTTATGTGACAGGAAGTCGAACATCTATGTTGTTCTAAACGACATATTTAATGTATTTTTTTACAGCCGAATTAGGTGATTATGATCCAAGACGTCATACTTATGGTTATGTTTCGGAGTTTCGCTTTTTACAGAACCAGACTGTCGAATTGGAAACGCGTGTAGCTGAATATCATAAAAATAACATGTAAGTATACATTTTTATTCACATTATATGTATAGAAGAAAGATTAATTATACTTCCTAATTAGTTCTTAATCGGATAAGTTTATAAAATAAAAGCGGGCTTAGTGCATATCTGTGCCATTGTTAGTCTTTATATATTTACTGCATTAAAAACATAAAAAGTACACTTCTTCAATTGTTTTCACTTGAATTTTTTCAAGTTACTTTACTCTTATTCTGCTACGATCAGTTTCAGCTCTTGATCCGCGTCTTCTGTTTAGTGATAATATTCAATATCACAAAAGATGACACAAGAGCTGATAAATAAATTTGGTATTGACCAGAAAACTACTTCGTTTCATTAGTATATCTCAGAAATTATAAAATAAAATTATGTTCAAAAAAGAGCGGTACATCTTTTGTCATAGAATATTGATATTTTTGATCTATATTGTAAATATTGTTTTAATATAAATTCAGATATATAATTCTAACAAAGCTGGAATGCACTGTAAGTTGTTATTTAGTTTTGGAAATTAATTTATTTTATATATTTCAAATGTTAAATAATAAAATTATTGGAAATTAATGAAACTTAGTTCACAGCAAATCTAGAATATCTGTTTGTTAATATAAAGCAATCGGCGTACGACATGTAAATATTGTTTGATTTAAATAGACTTATTTTTAATTAATATTCATATATGAAACTTCTAATTTTTGTCAAATATAACATGGAATATTTGTATCATTTTAACTACGACTGCTCGAGCGCCTATGAGTGCCCTAAAACCCCAAAATCATCATCATCATCGAGCGCTTATGACTTTAGCTGTCGAAGTGCCATAAAACCCCAATAACCATCCTTAACTATGAGTGCCTGTATTTAAAATAAAATATGCCCAGATAAACAAAAGTATATATATATATATATATATATATGTGTATATATATATATATATATATATATATATATATGTGTATATATATATATATGTATATATATATATATGTATATATATATATATACATACATACATACGTACATATATACATACATACATACGTTACTCGTTTATTATAATGTATGATACAGAAGAGATTCTTTTTTCAGAGGTTTAGTTCCGTCAGTAGCTGAATTAAATTATTTAGATAAAATTAAATGGTTGGAATTGTATGGTGTTGATTTACATGCAGTGTTGGTATGTGATAAATATATATATATATATATATATATATATATATATATATATATAATATCCGAATAAAATATTGTAGGGCGAAGACAACGTAGAATACTTTTTAGGATTAACACCGAGTGGAATAGTTGTATTACGAAATAAAACTATAGTTGGCAATTACTATTGGCCAAGAATTTCGAAAATATATTTTAAAGGAAGATATTTTATGCTTAGAGTTACCGATAAAAATGTAACGTTTTAACTTCTATCATTATTAGTATTTGTATTTCAATATTATATATATATATATATATATATATATATATATATATATATATATATGTATGTATGTATTTATATATATGTATATATATATATATATATATATATATATATATATATATATATATATATATATATATGTATATATATATATATATATATGTATATATATATATATATATATATGTATGTATGTATTTATGTATGTATGTACTATTTATTTTAGAATGATGAAAGTACGTATGGTTTCGAAACACCATCAAAATCTGCATGTAAACATCTTTGGAAATGTTGTATTGAACATCATGCATTCTTCCGACTTTATCAAGTTTCTCCAGCAACCGCTGCAGATATATTTGGTTTAGGTTCAAGATTTCGTTTTAGGTAAATTTCGTTATATATATATATATATAATATCCATCATGTTGGTTGCAATATTTAATTTTTGGTACATATTTTAGTGGTAGAACCGAAAAACAAGCTGTACAAGATGCAAAAATGTGTATAAGAAACCCACCGACGTTTTTCAGAACACCGTCAAGGAGACGAGTTGTCGAAGGAGCTGTAGATGGTATGGGTTTTAATCTATTTATAGGACTTTAGGCACAAGTTGTAGATATCATAAATGATAAAAATAAAATAAAAGAGATAACTAAATATAGAAAATGATTGAATATTGATATTGATATATAAATATATATATATATATATATATATATATATATATATATATATATATGTCATAATATCTCTAAAATAATAATATTTAAATGCTCTACAACTCTCATTTATCTGTTGAAAAAACTGCTCAGAACTCTTTTTGGTGAGAAAAGGGTGACGCGTGAAGTTAGTACCCCGAATTTTCTTTTCGATTTTTTTTTATTATTAATCCCTAGAACTCTTTTAAATTTCTATCAGGAACCTTAGAACTCTTCTAAATCTACTCAGAACTAAAAAAAATATTTTTTTGAAAAATAAGGTGCCAACTTCGCACCGGTTAAATATATCAATAGAGTGATCTTCAGTGATTAATTGAAAAAGAATGTGTATAAAATTGACAGTGGATTTTATGTTATTTTTCAAAACAGAAACGACTATATGTTCACATATATTCCTAATATTTTATAATTATTTCAATGATTGTTTATAGCACCGAGTGTTGAAGAACATCGATATAGAGAAAATAATCATAACAGAGAAGTCAAATTAGTCTCAATACCACAACCAGTCCAAATGTAAGTAAATAACATACAGGTCTATTATATATTTAACTAACTGATCATTTTTTGAATGAAATAATTTAAATAGAGTCTTGAAAGAAATTTCCATATTTTATTAACTTATAATTTGAATTTAAAATGTTCTTTTCAATTCTTTTTAATGAAGATTTCAATTTGCATACTGGTCTTGCAATCTCAAAGTGTGGATTTTATGATTTTATACACAGATAAATATATAGAACCACGCCTATGATCATAAATCATGAATTAAGCTTCAACTATTTTCATTTACTTTATGGTTCCTTGAAATCACCATATTTGTGTTATTGAAATTAAAAAATTATAAATAGTATTACCGTGTACTTTAATCAATATATATATATATATATATATTGTTTTTTTACGAAATAATTATCAATTAAATTATTTATAGATCTTCAACAAATGTAGTTACGGCTACTTCACGAACAGTGTCTGGCGATTCACCGAGAAGTACACGGAGTGCACCATGGACAATGCAGTCACAACGTGGCTTGTATGGTATTGCTGGTTCAACGCCGAGCATTGCACCAGGTTCACCTCAATCATTTCGATCCGCAAGTGGCACATGTGGAGGTTATCATCGACGTAGAGCACATTCACAACACAGACATCGTTCATCTTCAGTTGATAGTCATAGTTCAACAGATTCAAAAACATATAAAAGGTACATTATATATTTATTTTTCTTAAAAAGAAATGTTTCAACACTTTATTGATCGATTTAATTATTCGCGCTAGAAGTGTATTAACGGTAGCTTTACATAATGCAAACTTTATAATTTTAATTTCGACATCACGTTGGGAGTTGGTATATTATACATAATTTTTGTTTGACAAGATACAGTCTCGAATTATATTATTTATAAGGAAAAATGATTGTTATTTAGCAATGTCTCTGAATTTAAATTATATTGCTGATGTAGTGTAAACGGGTATGAATACACGATTGGCTGGTTGTATGTTAATACTCCTGATTGCAGATTTCGAATAAATTTTATGTATGCATTTGGTGCCTGTTGATCTCACACTTCTGCCACTTCTTTCTTTCTAAGCCTCCGTATAAACTTTAGAATGTTTATACAGGAGCTAGGGATCTTGGGTTTATCAGAGGATATCAACACTATCCTAGGGGACTACATTCACGCTGTCAATTACATTCTGACTTTCGCAAGGGAAACTTACATTTTTTATATGATTTAGTGTTCAGATCCTGATGATTTAACAAGTTGTGTATTTATATATATTAAGCATTCAAGCTTATTTTAACGTGTTTCTGCCGGAAAAATATGTGAAAATTATTATACGCTTACAGTATATTGTATGTAATGTTCTGTTTGAGAATTTTTATTTCTATTTTATTCTACTTATTAATTTTAGTCAATCAAGATTCAGATATTTTATCGATCCAGATCTTCATATGTATAAACTCTCTCTTTCTCTCTCTCTCTCTCTCTCTCAAAGTATCAGATTTTTATATGAACTACTTTTAGAGTTTTATAAACTGCACTGGCACTCAGGCATTTTGCGTTTGAATAAGAGGCGATTAGAATGCGAAGTTTGTGCTTTTACTTTGTATTTATGTTTAGGTGTTAATGAGCGTAGTTGTCAACATACTCTTAAACCTCAAATAATCAAACATTGTAGGATATACAAAAAATAAATCATTTGAAACAGTGATATATTGTACAATATTGAAATATTTTCAATACATTATAAAAATTAGTCTTATAGTTTATCGTTTTTATATGTATGTATATATATATATATATATATATATATATATATATATATATATATATATATATATATATAGATAGTATTTTATTTTTATACTCCACTTAGCTGTTTTTATTTCTCGTACAGAATGAGTATATTTATCTAAATATTTCTAGAGTTTTGAATGAAAAAATAACAATGTCTTGTCAGTCATAAGATATCTTTATTTTTTATTAATATAGACACAGACATCACCGTAGTCGCGGTACATCAGATAATGAAAGTGAATTATCAAAGTGTTCCGGGAGATCACATAGAAAACATCGTCGATCGTCTGGTCAAAGATATGATTCAGGATCGGAACCAGATACAAATGATCGAAATGGATATGGGTAAAATATTGCAATTTATTATAAATAAATACAACCATTTATACATTTTAAAATTGCAATAAAATCTTTTATTTTAACAATATTCATACCGAAATATAATTTGATTCATAGACGAGCGAACAGTGGTCGTTACGAATTGATCGATTCTTGCGATCAGTGGAAGGAAGTACAGCGTAGACGTGCGGCTATCGGTTCATCCAATTCGAATACTGGAGGAGTACGTCGGGCAAGTGTTGTCAGTAGTGACAGAAGACAGAGACAACAATGTCGATCATCAGGAACAGAAGGAGTGAGAGAAAGTGAAAGTGAGGCATCTTATCGGGCACGTACTCGACGCCATCGAAAACATCGTTCTAGATCGCGTTCACCGGCCGAACCTGATTCATCAAAGTCATCGTGGCTTCCGGACGAACTTAAACGTCATCTTGAATTCAATTTAGTCGATACGACAGGTATGAGTGAAGCTCAACTAAAAGAAATTCCGTACACTGTTGTACAAACAAGTCATGCGAGACAGTTAAAGTTAAAAAATGCAAATGTAAATAAAAAGTAAGTTATTTAAAAATATTGTTATATTTATAATAAAAAATATGTATCGACCAACTAATGTTTTAAAGGATTTCAAATGGTGGTACGATTAAAGGAGATAAAACGTATCCTAATATCGAATCTTATTCTACATCACAAAATCAAAGTTTAACGAATAACAATAACGCTAATAAGTCGAGAAATTTCTCATTTTATGATAACTCGAACTCCTTATTGTCTGATATGTCAAATGGAAATTTCGGAATTCTTCGTGGTGATAATTTAGACGCTATTTTACGTGTTGACCATGAACATACGGACTCTGGATTAGGAGCTGAACAAGATTACGATTTTTCAAACAATGACAGGTATGTCAAAGAGTCGCTGTTTCGTTAAATATAAAATTAATTCAAATATTTATAATATATATTTATATACAGAGCTAGTGAGAAAGATTAAAAATGTCATTTAATATATTTTTTTCATCTGGCTTGTTTCAAGTACACTCTTCAACCATGTACATCTTTTCGTTAATTTAAATTATTCTAAAAAATTCAAGTAAGAGTTTTAAGTATTATTTTTAATATTAAATGTCCATTGCATGTATTTAAGACATGTAATATTCAGAGTGTTTCGTATTTTAGCCTTGATTGTATAATTATTATTTTCAAAAACCATACAATGAGGATCTTTTTGAATATTTATGGAAAACTAATTTTATTAGTATCAATCCAAATTGATTAAAATCAAGTTTTAAAAGAAGAATATAGTTTTTAGTATACGAGTTAACATATGATATAGAGTTAAGAGACGTATTCAATTTTTAGGAAAAACGGACATGTTAGCATTTTGGCGATGTCGAACGGCCGAGCGTATCCCTCGTTAGACAGGAACGCTAGCGATGGAATCATCGGCGGATTAGCACGCCATGCCGTGAGTAATAGTAATCAGTCGGCCATAAACAGACTATGTTCTCTGGACGCTGTCCGATCTCTTCCTCGTTCTTACGAGACGGCCCTCGCGGCACCGCCCCGAACACCCCGGATACCGTCGGGGCCGTGGGGGCCATGGGAGCAATGGGCGCCGTGGGGACCGTCTCTCTACTCTACCGCTTATAACGCGTCGATGTCGGACGGCTTCCGCTTACCGCAGACGCCCGGCACATTTAATGCTTCCTCTCCACGCTTTAACGCTGCTGTTGCCACTACCGCTACTACTGCTCCTGTTCCTATCGCTAGTACGAACGGTATTAGTACTAGTTCTGGTTGGATTGGAACCGCCGGTATCGGTCCGTCGGCTCGCGGGAGCCAGACGGGCAGTTTAGGCAGGGCCTTCGTCCACCGAGATGGACCATTAAGGCTCCAGACGTCTGTAATGTCGGCAAACGTTTCGATTAATAATACACCGAACTGTATAGCAGCGAATGTATTCGACACGCAAGATTTTAGATACCGACAACGAATTGCAGACAGTAATGAAAAACTCTTAAGACTTTTGACGGTAAGAGTACTCTTTCTTCGTGCGTGTGTGTTTGTGTGCTCTGATCGACAGTTATAGAACCATGAAACAATACGAAAGATTTTATTATTCATAATAGAATACTTTTTTAAAAATATAAATATATTTTAATTAATTCTTGCGTAAATCCACGATTTGTAAAACATTTTTGTACCAACTTGTACACTACAAAATTCGTAAACGGATATAAAATTAGAAAATTTTTACCGTAAATTTTTTTTCATGTCGATTAATCACTCCGAATCCTAATTAAATAGTATTCCCTTTAAATGTAACTACATTTTAATATAAAAAGTATATGATTGTACTATGAACTTTAACTAAATTAATGTTAATTTTTTATTCAAAAAACACGATATTCATGATTTCAAAGACAAATTGATCTGCAGGATAGTATATATAAGTTTTTCTTTCTATAAATGTTTAACAATATTCACAATTTTTGTACATCGATCATAAATGATTATAAATCACATCTTTTTTATTTATATTTTTAAAATTAATTGGGAAAAGACAAAACTAAATCTTAATGATTTCTCTGCTCATCCAAAAATGCCATAATGGCATACATGATATATCGAGTTATATATATATATATATATATATATATATATATATATATATGTATATATGTATATATGTATATATATATATATATATAACGAAATAAAATACTGAATTTATTATTGAATAATAACAAAAATTGTTAAAATAATCTTCTTCCGCAAATATTTTTAAATAATTATGATTAATAGAATTCGTACTTGATCTTTGTTCTATGATTGTCGAATATTTTTTTCTATAGTAAAACCAGTGAGATAAGAATTATCAAATTGAGGTACGTATGATAAAATGAATAAAGAACGAAAATAATTCTTGTTATCTCGCGCACTTTTTATTTTCTAATTTTCATTTGTCCCGTCCGCTTTTGCACATCTTTTCTTTTCTTACTGGTGCTACTTTATTATTTTCAAATAATCATATTACTTATAGTTATGTCGTTACAATGTACTTAAAAGTAATGACTATAAAGTAATTCGTTATGACCCTATCTATTCTTTTGACTATTGTCTCTGGTGCAATGAATTAACCTATTAGCAATCGGGTAGTTATATACGAGAGGATCAAAAATTCACAGAATTGTTAAAAAAAACACATTTATTATAAAACGTTTAGCGATTTTTTTTTGTTGTCTTCAAAGAACTTTCCTTGAGATGCAATACACTTATCCCGGCGATTCGTCCATTCCTGGAAAAGAAATCTATAGTTATATTTTGTTACAGTGTTTTGTTTCCTGCATTTTTTCTAAGTTTGTTCCACAGTGGCGAATTTTTCACTCTTTAGTTTCAATTTTGATTAGAAGTCGCAGAGAGCGAGATATTGAAAGTACGTGGGATGAAAAGCAACAATCACATTAGTTTTATTCAAAAATTTCTCGATTGACAACGCAATGTGTGCAGGTCCGTTGTCACGATGCAAAATTCAGTTTTAGGTGCGCAAAATCTCCCAACTTTTCGATTCTTTTCCGTAGACACTAAGCACTTCAATATAAAATTGACGATTAACAGTTTGTCCACGTGGAATAAACTCTTTATGGCCAAGTCCTTCAATCAAAACAATGATGGTCACATTTTTGACATTGATGGACTAAATAAAGGGTACATTTCCCATTGACAGACTGTTAGTCGCCGATTTCACATTGAATTGATGCGGTATCTACGCGAAAGCATAAAAAACATCCATAAAACTGGCATGCCCAAAATTGAATTTTGCATAATGACAACGCACTAGCACACACCTTGTTAGCAGTCAAGGAGTTTTCGACCAAAAAAACTACGTGGTTGTTAATTCACATCCCTCGCACTCGCTAGATCTCGCTTTCTGTGACTTCTAATTAAAATTAAATCTAAATTAAAATCCAAACCAAATTAAAATCGAAATTGAAAATTCGCCACTATGGAAGAAATCAAGGAAAAATGCAGGAATCTCTAAACATCGTGATAAAATATACTACAGGAAATGTTTCCAGAAATAAGAGAAGCACCAGAACAAATGTATCACATCTCAAAGGGATTACTTTGAAGGAGACTAAAAGGTAAGTTCTGTAAGTTTTATAATAAAATGGTTCTTTTAACACATCTCGGAATTTTTAAGTTCCCTTGGTATATGCTAGAGTACAAACAACAGGTAATACAATGTTTTTAGAGTGTAAAAACAATAAGATACTTGTTTGCGTAACGTAGTCAAATATAAAAATAGGCCTGCATTTGAATTGAATTTTTATTTGAACTTAAGATAAAGAAAGTATTATGTACATTGTGTGAAGGTACTGTGGCAACAAACACCAGGATTGATTACTTACACAGCGTCGATTAGGCATTGAGTTATCTAAATATTTTATTCGTAAATTCTTCAATGTCCAATTAAAATACAATATGATTTCCGAATATATTGAATTTACTTTATTCAGCGATTACCAAATTAATCCATTTTTTTTCGTGTAATAAAATACAAATTTTCATATTTTTGTACATTTATTATTCAGTGAAGCCTGTGTTTTTGATATAGTATGAAATTGTAATTTTTTTATATAGCAGTGATACTATAATTTTGACGAAATAATTTTATTCTTCTTAAGTAAATATTTAAAAATTATTTCTTAAGTAAATATTTAAAAATGTCTTTATGTAAGAGTAATAAGGGATTTTCGCGATCACCTTGAATCATTTCATTAAGATAATTCAAGATAACTATTAAATTAACATTTATTATGACTTAAAATCCTGTATTTACAATAGACTTGATGAATCTGAGTAATTTAGTATCATTAAGATATATATATATATATATATATATATATATATATATATATAATATAATATAATATAATTTAATTCCAGATGCCGGAGCAGTCATTAAGCGGTTCTAGAGACGTTTTAACCGATAATTCGAACACAGATCGAAATACGCAATCAATACCGTTTACCAATGGTGATTCATGTGAGGATTCAGCGAAAAACAGTACGAATGACCCGAAATCGGTATCTGGGAAAACACCAGATGGAGGAGAAATGAGTACAGAACTCTAATATTATAATAAAAACGTTAGTCTAATTTACACACTTGAAAACGAAAATGTATGCAAAATGGATTTTAATACCATTTCATGGATGTTGTTTTTATCCTTGCCATACTATTGAATTTTTACACATTGATATTATGTTTTAATCATTGAAAATTGAAATTCGTTTCTACCTCTGCTTATATTCTACTTATATATATATATATATATATATATATATATATATATATATATATATATATATTCATATACGAATCAGTATTAGGGAAATCCCATACGAATAATTTTTATTCCATACATAAAATGCTATAAAAATTAGTGGAATAATTATTTAGTCCATATTATACTCACAATATAATACTGAAACGATTTAGATTAAGTAATTGATCAATTTTATACATGATTTTTTTTATTAAAAATTATATATAATCAGGGTGCTTCCACTAATATTGCAATGTATAATTTCCAATGTAATTTTATTCTAGTCTTAACACTTTATTTAGAAATTTGATTATTTAAAGATATATTTCATAATAAATCTTTAAAAATCTTTAGAATTGAATGAAAATTCATATTGATTATACATTTTGCATCTACATTAATTTACATGATTTCATTAAATCATACACAATTTTTATTTTGTAGTTCTTATATAACAGAATGAATACTACTATTTTTTCACCCTTTCGAAACGAATTCTTAAAATAGAAACTGAAAGAAAAAGATGGTTATATTCTCAAAAAATTCTATTTAAATCTACGATTTTAAAGGAAAGTAATGCCGGTTTTCATAAAAAGGGTCGTTTAAAATATAATTATTCTCGTTTCAGGTTTCTGTGTTCGCTTTAATTAGAACAATTTGACTCCATCTGAATATTTGTCTTAAATACTGTTTTATACTGTTCATAAATCTTATTTCTGTAAATATTCTATAGTTTTACTTTCATGCTGCCTGACGAACTTCGTTCTTTTGAAAACTTCGTCCTTTACAACTTTTAGTAAAGGTGTCATCATCAGGTAAATGTTAAATTCTTTTTCTTTACTTTGTAACTCATATTTATTTATGTTCATTGTGATATTGTGTTGCTACTGTGTGGAGTGGGTGTTATTTCAATCTTGTATCTTTTTTATTTTTGTATCTGTTTTATTAATTGCATCATATATTGAAGCTTTTTTTATAACTGATTTCAGATCCTAGAAATCAAAAATATGAAACCTATTATCATAATATTAATTTATTTCCTGATTTAATTTTTAGCTAACAAATACATACATTCTATTTTGTTGCATCTGGGTTCATATTATGACTACTTTATAATCAACAATCAGACAACCAAGACATATAAAATCATATATATATATATATATATATATATATATATACATATATATATATATATACATCCTCTGGAATTGGTCTTAACTGCTCTTTAATCTACGAGCACAATAGGCAGCATTTATGCATTGATCACAAACATTTTTTTAAAAATTCAATGAATTCGCGCGGAATTTATCCACATGAAAGTGTAGTGTCGCTATTTCAATTCGTCTGCACATAAAGTATAGGCAATGCCTTCCCCGTTTTTCACATACTTTAAAGTGTTTACAATTTAGGATCTTTATATTTGAACGAATATCGTCTCGCTTTCATGTTGTTTAGCGTGGCTATGTAGTAAGTCGTTTACACATATTAAAATTCAATTGATATTCACAGGCAAGTTCAAATTTTGATAGTCAACTAGGGCGACTATAAAAGACCTGAGTAACCAATTGTAAACACAATGATTTTTCCTACTTTTTGTCGCTTTGCTTTATTGGAAAAATAGCTTTTGATAGGTAGTTTGGATGTCCTAATATATATAATTTCTATATAAATCTTATCCGAGTACCATTTTTATAAAAATTTAACAATGAATTATACGCAATATCTTCTTTATAAAGTGTTCAGGAGGTCTTCGTTCATTAAGCTTATTAAGTTAATTTAGCAAAATTTCAGATTTTTTATATTAATTTATTATTTATATTTTGTTATAAAATCAGTTGTTTATTAACTTTCACAATACTCCGTGCTCTGTATCCAATAAATTAATGTTCAGCTTAACGTGCGTTATATACATTACGTATACTTCAGTTCGATCATTTGTGCAAAAATTATGCATTAATTAGTGTAGCAATTAATTTGTTGATAAAGATATGAAAAAATAATGTGATATGTTAAACTGAACTGTGGGTATCGAAAATTCTAAATGTCCAGTTGTGCATAAAATTGCTAGATAGGTATATTTGAAGGTTCTTATCTTTTATCATGCCTCGTAGTTCTGTTCGCCATTCAACTTTGGTTGTTCCATATTTTTAAGCGTACAAGTGACCCGGTTCACGATTCGTTTGGTCAGCATTTAACTTCAGTTATAGCTGACGTCCATAATATATGAATAAAGTGTATAATGTTTAATATATCATGATTGATATATTTTACAGTTACAGTTCTTTCTTACTGTTCATTTATAAATTTCATCAATCTTGCAACTAACATTAACCGTCGACGATACTCCATTTCTGTGGGTGGTTATCTGAATTGATCTCTTTTATTCAGTATTAATATGCCACATGAAAGTTTGCTAATCACCCGTATTTATTTATATATTTAAATTATTTTTGCAAAGCATATTAGCCTTCTATACATGTGTTACAATGCATTAGTAGTGTGTCACAATTTTTGATATATTCCTGATTTTTAATCCAAATATTAAATTAGAAATCAAGGAGAAATTGTTAATAAATAAATACGATATAAAATTCCTTTAAATCAAAACAAGCATTCAATCTGAATATCTTTTACTGTTCTTTATGTGAAGTTTGTAGTAAAGCAAGTATTAAACTTTTTTGGCACATGAAATATTTAGTGATGTAGTCTAATTGTGCCTGCGAGGTATATAAAAACCTAAAATATTATTTTATAACTTCTCAAAGTATAATAGTATATTTTATTGAAATTCTGGTAAATGTTATTATAAAACTGTAATAAAATTAATTCGTACGCGCAGCATTGCTTTGAAATAAATTGTTGAGAGTTTGGTACCCAATGGATACAGACCTTAAATTGTTAGTTATTAATATAATATGTTTAAATATTGATTTATACTAATTTGGTGTCTATGTTTTGTTCAGAGTTTATCTCATTTGATTTAAATATTTGAAATCGTAACTAATTGCATTGAAAACAAATAATTCAGATACAGAAAAATAAAAATGTAAAGTTACATTGGAATTTTTACGATGTATAGCCTTTGAAAATTGTGTACACACACACACACACATATATATATATATATATATATATATATATATATATATATATATATATATATATATATATATAATAAATATGTAGGCATGTTCGTATGTGTGTATGTATTTATACTGTTTGTAAAAGTTTTATACGAGAAAAATAGTTCGTTGATTTTATAAAGGTAATTTATGTACTTTGTGTTAATAGTTTTATAACCAGAAATATTATAATAGAGAAACATGATTTTGTACGTGTATTTCACTGTAGGTTTCAAAATATTTTATACGTATTTATGAAATATATAAAAAGACATTTTATCATGTATGATTACATTATGTTTTATGTTCCTTGAAATATTCCTTTTTGAGATTTATTTAGGGACAATCGTGTTAGAAAATGTTCATAATGTCCATTGTATATAAAATATATAGTAATAAATAAGAAATATTATATATATATATATACACATATATATAATTCACTGTCCACATAATATTATTATTTAAAATGTAATATTTTTGATAAAGAATTACTCATTAATTCGCAAAGTGAATTGAACACTATTGCATCAAAAGAGATAAATATTTGAACCGTTTTTTTGAGCCTACAAATCACCAAGAAAACTTTGAAAACGTTGAAAAACTTTGAAAAAGTAAGCAATATAAATAGTATGTTTAAATGTTAATTATAAACTATCGCAGCAAAATAAGACTGCTAGGTGAGAAGAGATCTAGACATAACACGATTTTGCAACAGTACAAGACAAGCCTTTCACGTGGGTCGCAAATTTTTGGATCGTATTGATCCGACCCTGTGTATAATAAAATGTATATATAATTTTAATAAAAATTATATTTAAATATAATTTTTAAAATTTTCTTACAGCTTGTATTAAAATAGATTTCGTATAAGTTTGGATATGAACTAAATAAAAAAAAACAATACTTTCTCTTAATCGAATGGTAATAATTTTTTTTCCAAAGATTACTAGTTTATAAATTAAATATATCAACAATAGAGTGCGCTATTAGAACGATTTCAAATTGAAAACATACATATATGTATATTAGTATAATTTTTAATTGTTGATGATCCACTATACTATACTTCCAATAATTCCAATTTGAACCATCAAGTGCCTCTTTATTTCTGACGTTTGTAAATATTTTTTAAAATAATAAGGGCTATTATCTATATCTATCTATCCATATATATATATATATATATATATATATATATATATATATATATATATATATATATATATATATATATATATATATTGTTATAAACAGAGCTTGTAATTTTTGCTGACAAATTTAAAATAATCAATTACTTAACGCTATGAGTACTCTGAAACATTATCTATATTATTGAAAAAATAAGCTATAACGATGTCCAACATAATAAATACTTTTAAAATTCTCATTCAAAGCAATAAATACATCTATCACAATCGTCATTATAAAAATATAGCAATCGTTATTTGGTTAAAATAATTTATTCTGTCATATTGCTTCAATATATTTATTAATATATATATATATATATATATATATATATATATATATATATATATATATATATATATATATATAATATCCGAACTTACAATAATATACTACAAAACATTTATTATATTAGAAAATCGTCAAGTAATAGTTTTGATATATATATATATATATACGAAATAAATTTTTGTTTTATGGAAATTTTATGATGAAATTATTTTATGTATATAGAAAGACTACAAAAATTATTGCATATGTGCCAATATATGCAATATTCAATGCATCAAATCTGTTTTTTTGTTTAGAATTATAACTGAATCAATTTTTCTCAATTAGAATGCAAACGAGAAACGGAAGCTATTGTGTTAAAGAGAGATGTCTTGTAGACAACCAATGCCTGCGTCTAGTACTCTATAAAATTTGTATTCTGTGTGCAATACGTAGTATTCACAAATAGACTTGTATTTAAATTTTGATAATATTCGCGCGATTTCTATATTATCTTAGAAAAAAATCAAAACATTATTGTATCAGAATTGTTTTTATTTATGTAAGTATTCCAAATTGAATATATGCCTGAAAACATTATATTATGCATAAGAAATGTCTATCTCTAACACATGGCGGAGTTAGAGTCAATGTTAGATTGTGTATGAGAAAATGTGAGGTTGTGAGTTGTTTTTCACTAAATTATCTGTAAAATTTAATTAAAAATATTTGTTCCGCATAGAAAATATATGTTGCTAATGTACAATGTCATTTATTGAAGCAAGGTACAGGTAAGAAAACGCAATCATATTTTCTACATTTAAATTTTAATTAAATTGAACTGTCATTGCATGCTTAAATGGACATGTGTAAAATAGATTTAATTTAGAATCTGCATTGAAAGTAGTATACAATCTAAGAATTTGAGAGTAAATTGTAAATGAAATAATGTGAGACTTTTAATGTAATTAACATGACTATATTGAAATGTACAAACAAATACAAATTATACATTTTCACTATCTGATTTTTAGGTATCTAGAACGATTTACAAATAATATTGAAGTGTGCTAAAAATCTGAATGTTATTTTTACAACTTTATATCTAATTTTATAGTATTGTAAATTTTGTCTGCAAACAATTATATTTATGTATCTACTTTTTTTTCCCTTTGAAGTACAATGCAAATTGGCATAAACAGTAAAAAAACATATTTTGTTAATACAGGTACGCTCTGGAAAACCTTACCTTTGCCTGAAAGACGCCATTCATGATTAGCAGAATGTTTCAGTATGACAAAAAAGAGATTGACAAAATGGAAGTAAAGATGTAAGTAAATAAATTATGTACAAAATTAGTGAGGATGAATAAAGTTAAAAGGATATAATTGTGTATAAAATGTAGTAAAGACGAATATAAAAGTAACTGTCTTGTAGTAGTTAGTTTTTTAAATCGATCCATTATATAATTTACAATCAGACACTACTGAACAGTTAGAATACAACTGAAATCATGGATGACTGGTTGTGTGGAGAGGGACAGGCAGTCGGGGCTAGGAAGCGGCAGCAGGAAGGCAGTTTGACATGACGTGGTAAACAAGACACATTAATTTGGATTCAATAGAGTGAAGTGACTATTGAAACAATCCATCTTGAAGCACTTATCTTTAAAGATAGTTAATTATAAATTGAAGTCAACAATTTGTCAATTTTTGAACTTTCTAATAATAGTCTGATCGTAAAATGTAGTAATGTAAATTTTGTTTGCAATTTGTAAATGAAGGGCATTTTCTTGGCTTGATAATGAAGTCAATTATTATCAGTAAACTTACTATCAAAATATGAATCTGTGTGATTTTGGGCTAAGGATTTCAGTTTTTAATTAATGTATATTGACAAAATTACACAAATATTCTAAATTACATTGATTTTATAAATATGTGCACAAGGTAATTCAAACATTACTTTTACTATAAATGTGTTTAAAACAATTTTAGTATTAATTATGAAATGTGTAACATTCATGTAACATTTTCTTTGTACATGGATTTTGTTCGAGATACTTAACCTCTTGTTATTTCCAAGGAGTATTATTTCACAAGTTTAATAATAGCAAATTTTTCATTTTTTGATAAGGATATCTAGAAAGAATATAAAACTTGTAATATTTAATTTAATAATTCAATTTTTTAAAGCAACATAAAAAACTATGAACTTGTGTTTTTGTTCTAAGTGTATAATTTTTAATAATAATAAATAAGATTACAATAAAGATTATAATTTACAAAATTGTAATAATGCCAGTACCTTTGAAATGTATTTAAAATAATATATATATATATATATATATATATATATATATATATATATATATATATATATATATATATATATATATATATATATAAATAAATAAACTAATTATAATTATCCTTATGGAATAGAGTAAATTGAAGTCATTGTATAGTATGCTAAGTTTATGAAATCTCGAATAAATATTAATTAATAAATGTCCAATTACATTTTATTAAGATTTATATGAATGATGTCAAATTTAGTTCTTTTTGATACAAATGCATTTGAAATTAACTAATCTTTCATCAATAATAGTATATAAATTCATATCAAATAATGAGTGTTCGAATGAAAAATAAAGTAAAAAATTTTGATGTAGGGAATCAGTTAAGACTAATTCAGTAGAAATTATATTTTAATAAACTTGTCTATTCATATAAATATATAATGAATTGTAATGTTTATTAAATATTCTTTGAATGTATTTTTCTTTTGGGATGATTTAACGTGAAATTAATTGAAACTGTCAGCTCTGAAATGATATAAGTTTACTAATTATGATTATGGTATGTTTTTAATAACAATATCTCGATTTTGCTTAATAACGTATTTTTTTTAATAATTACAATATTTGATTTTAAAAAAATGTCACATTATGCTATGAAATTAAGAACATTTAACTTAATGAGATAAATTTATTTGCATGTTTAAATATCTTGACATCAAAGTAATGACTTGTAATATTTTGGTACTGACATCAGAAATTTTAATTAATACTGACAAAATTAACAAACATTGCATTTATATATAGAGTGGTAGTGAGCAGTAATAAAAGAACTTAAAAATAAATTTACAAAAATGAAACAAAGATATTTCAATAACATTAATTTTATAAATTTTACACAAGTAAAATTAAAAATTACTTTAAATATAAATATGTGGCATTCATAAAACATTTTCTTTATACATAGATTATTGTTGGAGATACTAAGTCTGTTATTTCAAACAAATATTATTTCATGAAATAATATTTGATTTGAGAAAATAATTCGGTTGTTTATCATAGAATCAAAATAAGAATTTATGGTTTTTATTCTGAAAGTATCATTTTTAATAACACAAAAATACATTGGATTATTATTTGCAGGATTGTAATGATAATGCCAACACTAAAATGTATTAAAACAATAATGTATGTAATTATCTTGAAGATCTATACAGAGTAGATAAAATTGAGTTCTTGATGTAATCATATTTTAAAACATTTCATATGTATAATGAAAGTAATGTTAAAAAAATGTCATAATATTAACTGCTCTGTGAGTTTATAAACTCTCTGATTAATTTTAATTACTTAATGAACATTAGATTACATTTTATTAAGATATTTATATGAATGAAATCAAGTTTAGTTCTTTTTGGCACAAATGCATTTGATAGTATTCTATTTTCCTTCTAGTCTTTCTTTTAAATCTATTCATTTAGAGTCATATTTTATTAACAGAACTGCATTAAAAATGTCATTTACAAAGCAATAATGAATAAAAGTAACAGTACGTAAATATATATTTAGTAATGAATGTTCAAATGAAAAAAAGTAATATTGTTTATATGGCAGTAAACGTTGTTGTATGGAGAATCAGTTAAAACTGATTTAATACAAATTATATTTTAAGAGTCTGACTATTCATATAAATATATAAAAAAT
Organism: Acanthacorydalis orientalis; assembly: GCA_034766995.1. Classification (NCBI taxonomy): domain Eukaryota; kingdom Metazoa; phylum Arthropoda; class Insecta; order Megaloptera; family Corydalidae; genus Acanthacorydalis; species Acanthacorydalis orientalis. The sequence continues at coordinate 8,301,684 of CM068324.1, forward strand.
TGTAATATTTATGAATAAGTTTTTGAACATATGTTATATTGAATTAGTTGATACTGTCTGTTCTGAAACAATACAAGTTTATTAATTATGATATGTTTTTAATAACAAATTCTTGATGCAGCGTAACATAATAAGATTATTTATTAGCACTTGTGATGTTTTAGAACTGGTAGTTTCGTTTTAGTCAATGTCGATAGAATCAAACGTTAATAATTATATATTAACCGGTAATGCTGTTAATAAGTTAAATATCTTCTAATATAATAGCTGTCAAATTGAATGACAAGTGTGTTTATAGTAGAATTTTCATCGCCTAAAGATCTATATTTATAAAGTCTAGTAGAACTCTTTGTTTTTTTAAATGTCAAAGCATTCCAAATTATTTCGACTATTATTTTATTTATTCAGATATAATGTTTCGAGTGTTATGTTAATGAAACATGTTTCAGTACATCAATTCACATTTGTCTTCATTTAACATCAATAACTATATTTTCAATTAATGTAATAACGAATGTATTTAAAATAGGAAACTGTCGAAATGTAATAACTTACATATTGTTACGTTTAAAGTATTTATGAATAACATCGAGCCGGGATAAATTTTACTGTATATGCGTTTAAGGTTTTTTTATTGTTGTTAATGTGATTCTATCATATTGATTAAAATCTACTAATTAAAATTATGAATAATTGTATGACAAATTTATGCAAAATTCTCAACAATAGTGAACATTACATTGTAATTGAAATTTGGTATATGTATTAAGATTGATATATGTATTGATATATGTATTTTAAAACATATTTTTATGTATATAAAAAAAAATTCAATAGGTATCGAAGAAATATCTACAACAGGATCATCATCGAATGACCATATATGTAAAGAATCAAATGGATTTCATTGTATGTATTAATTAAATATTATTAACTTCATACGTTTTATAATTAATTAAATATGCCGTAGATAAGGCATTTGCTCTAGTATATAAGTAAGTTGCATGAAATAATAAATGTCTATCAAATATATAAAGTCTAGCACTTAATGTTTAACTTATGTTTGTTGACATCAAATAATGATAGTAGGGCAATATACCACCAAGTATATCTGTAACCAATTACAAACTAGGTCACACATGTTTGGTGATAACGCAATACCACCAAATATATCTGCGACCGATATGAAAATTTGGTCGCAGATATGTTTGGTGGAACGGCAATACCACCAAATATATCTGCGACCGATTTGAAAATTTGGTCGCAGATATGTTTGGTGGAACGGCAATACCACCAAATATATCTGCGACTGAGATGAAAATTTGGTCGCAGATATATTTGGTGGAACGGCAATACCACCAAATATATCTGCGACCGGTTTGAAAATTTGGTCGCAGATATGTTTGGTGGAACGGCAATACCACCAAATATATCTGCGACCAAATTTTCAAATCGGTCGCAGATATATTTGGTGGAACGGCAATACCACCAAATATATCTGCGACCGGTTTGAAAATTTGGTCGCAGATATATTTGGCGGTATAGCCATTCCACCAAACATATCTGCGACCAAATTTTCAAACCGGTCGCAAATATATTTGGTGGTATTGCCGTTCCACCAAACATATCTGCGACCAAATTTTCAAATCGGTCGCAGATATATTTGGTGGTATTGCCGTTCCACCAAACATATCTGCGACCAAATTTTCATATCGGTCGCAGATATATTTGGTGGTATTGCGTTATCACCAAACGTGTGACCTGGTTTGAAATTAGTTACAGATATACTTGGTGGTATATTGCCCTACTACCATTATTTGACATGTCAACAAATATAAGTTAAACATTAAGTGCTAGACTTTAATATATTTGATAGACATTTATTATTTCATGTAACTTACTTATATACTAGAGCAAATGCCTTATCTACGGCATATTTAATTAATATAAAATATGTAAAGTGAATATTTATTGATACGTACGAGTAATACATTACATATACCGGCACAGATTATCGGTGGTGTTTCTGCTTGTGACGTTTCTCGGAGACCTGTTGAAATTTTATTTTTATACATATAAATAAGTGTTCAATATACAGATTTTTTTATACATATGTGATTACAATTTAATGTATGGTGCTGTTGAGAATTTTGTGTATATTATTATCCTTGGAAGTGTTTCACTTCGTCGTATTTCTGTCGAAATTACAGTATCGTAAGTTATATTTAAAATATTTATATTAATAATAAAAATGTAAACGTATAAGTAGTAGAAATATATTATAAACTCTGCTTAATGTTATTCATTAATATCGTAATTTAGCGAATGTAATATTCAGTAATTTGTTATATACATTTTGACATTTGTTCTACATGTAAACATGTTTCATTAACATTACACTGAGAAATATATTTGTGTAAATGAAATAATCAAATTGTTTTAAAAGCATTTACGTTAAAAAGAGGTTCATTGAATTTTATTTATGTAATTCTTTAAGCGATGAAAATTCCACTATGAATACGTTTGCCTTTTATTCGAAAGCAAATTTTAGAACGTTATAACTCTACATCGTTACTGATTTACATATAATTATACTTAGATGATTTAAATAACATTGATTAAAACGGAATTGGCCGGTCCTAAAACATCACAAGTCCTTATTTTGATATGAAAGTATTTGTACATACAAATAATTTATCTAGTTAAGAGATCAATATTCTAAATTTCATTGTACACACGACAGTTTTCAAACTTGTAATTATTTTAATATTGTAATTATTAAAAAAAATATTTTACTAGACTACATCACACTGAGAAATTTTCACTAAAAAGATTTCATAGTTATAATTTCTATACTTGTATTGTTTCAGAACTGCCAGTTTCAACAATTGTAATATTAAATCATCTTCAGAAGAACCATATTTGAAGAATGTTAGATAAACAATACAATTTATTATACATTTATGTGAATGGTGAGTTCTTTTGTATAATTTCTATTCAATCAAATAGTTCTGGTTTTGTATAGCAAAGTCAACTCATAAATAATATTACTTTCGGTTGAATATTTGTTTTTTTGGTATGTACTTTCTCATTACCAATTTGTAAATGATATTTTTGAATGGAGTTTTATCAAAAAAAAATAATTCAAAATGAATGGATTTTAAGAGAGGTACTTTAGTGAAAATAGTATATTTTCAAATGCATTTTTGTATCAAAAAGAACTCAACTTGATTGCATTCACACAAATCTCAATAAAATGTATTAATTAAAATTCATTAAGTTATTAGAATAGTATCATTTCACAACTGACTTAAAGATAAAATCATTTCAAAACAAATATATGTTCGAAGAGTGTTTGATAAACATTACAATTCATTATATATTTATAGGAATAGCGAGTTCTTTTACAAATGTGATCAATCGAATCGTTTAAATCGATTCTGTGCAACACATATGACGATGTCATTTCATTACTTTTAATTTGAATATTCGTTATTCGATATAAATTTATATATTTTCTTTATCGCTTCGCAAACGATATTTGTAAACATAGTTTTATTAATATTAATAAAAAGTAATCGGACACGATTGACATCAAGAGAAGTAATCCGATGAAAATAGAATACTTTCAAATGCGTTTGTATTGGAAAGAACTCTATTGATTTTATATTAATTTTAATAAAATATAATTTTATTAAAATTGCACTAATTCATATAAATTTATTCAAGATGTTTTTATTTCAAAGTTAATTTAAGATGAAACATTCACGAAAGAAATATATATTCTCAAATTTTTTCATAAGTCTGTTCAATATGTATTTATGTATTAATTGTTTTTCATTACTGTTTTGTAAATGATATTTTCAAATGTACTTTTATTAATATTATTAAAAATATTATCGAAAATGAAAGGACTATGGTGTCTATTAATTCATATCGTTCTAGACTTAATTATTAGACTAGTTTCATTTCAGAAATTTGGAACAAACGAGAGATATGCTCTTGAAAACATTCATAAATATTACATTTTATCAAATGGTAATGTAAGTAATGTTACTTTACATTGTAACATTCAGCATCCAATATGAATTTATATACTAATAATTTTTCATTACTGCTTTGTAAATGACATTTTCAAATGCAATATTATTGAAATATTAAACATTTTTTTTCAAAATGATTGAATTTGAAAATAAAGAAATAGTTATTTGAATGAAAATAAAATGCTCTCAAATACATTTGTTTAAAAAAGAACTCGACTTCATTCATATAAAGTTATAATTAGACTAGTATTAATTATGAATTTAGTGTTTCTGTTAAGATAAAATAATCTGAAAAGAAACATACTGTCTCAACATTTTTTATAATTATTACATTCATTAAACATTTATATGAATAATCAGATTTTTGTATCTAATTTCTGTTATATATCAATGCTTTTTCATTACTGTTTTGCAAATGACATTTTCAAATGTAATTTGATTAATATTAAATATTTTTTTTTAAAAAAATGACGCAATACTTATTTGAGTGAACATAAAATTCTCTCAAATGCATTTGCTTAAAGAAGAACTCAACTTCATTCATATAAACTTAATAATAATGTAATTTAATTTTTAGTAATTCATATCATTCGAGATATAGTCATTAGACTAGTATGGTTTCATTTCAGAGAGTTCCAATTAATTTAGAACAAAAGCATCTCAAAAGAGAGATCTGTTTTTGAAATCATTCATAAATATTCATTTTATTAAATATTTATATGAAGAGTTTGTTTATATATATATATATATATATATATATATATATATATATAATTACTGCTAAATTGAACAGTTTTAAAAGAATCTTTTCAATAAAGTTTACTGTTATTTACTAAAAAATTTAACATTTAGTATTTAATATGTATTTATATACTAATACTTTTTCATTACTGCTTTGTAAATGACATTTTTGAATTAATTTTAGTTAATAGAAATAAAAACGTTTTAAAATTAAAAGATCTGAGAGAAAATAAAATCAATTTGTATTAAAAAAAAAAAAACTTGACTTCATATAAACTTTATAAAATGTAATTTATTGTTTTTTTATTAATTAAAATTAATTTGTCTTTAAAGTGAGACTGGTATCATGTTTAAAACTGACTGCTTTAAATAATTCAAGATAAAATTATTTCGAAAGAAATATATGTTCAAAGAATGTTTCATAAAAATTACAATTTATTATATCTGTATATGAATAGTGTCTTTTTTTTATAAATATAATCTATTAAATCAAATAGTTTTAATCGATTGTGTGCAATAATGTTTACCGTTATGTTGCAAATGTTACTTTGTTAACTTCATTTCAAAGTTCATTATTTAATTTGCATTTATATAGTATTACTATTTCATTACTGTTTTGCAAATGACATTTTCTAATGCAATTTTTTTAATATTAATAAACAATAATTCAACATGAAGAGACTTCAAAAGAAATACTCAAGTGAAAATTAAATGTTTTCAAATACAAATGTATGGAAACAAACTAAATTCGACTCAATTCATATAAATTTTAATAAAATGTAATCTAGTATTCTCATTAACTAAAATTCATTCAAGATTTAATTAAATTAGAGAGCAATTCATGTAAAATGAAAATTTTTCTCAAACGTTACTTTCCATATAAATATGAAATACCAAAATGTTTTAAAATATGATTACACTGAGAAGTAAATTTTATCTATTCCACATAGATCATAAAAATAATTTTATACATTGTTGTTTTAAATACATTTTAAAATTGTTGACTTTACCACTAACATTTTGTAAATAATATTTTTCATTGTAATTTTGTTATTAAAAATGTTACTTTCAGAACAAAAACAAGTTTTTATTTTGGTTAATGATTTGAATTAACTTATCTCGCTATGTTCAGTGTTATAAGTTTTATATTTATTTTGGAAATCCTTATAAGAAAAAATATTAAAATTACCATTTTCGCACTTGTGTAGTTTTGAAGTAACAAGGTCCACGTACAAAGAAAATATTGTGATTACCATATTTCATTACATATAGAAATACTAAAAATGTGTTTTAAACATATTTATATTGAAATTAATGTTTGATTTTACTTGTGCAAATATATTTATAAAATTAATGAAATTTCAAATATCTTTTTTAGCTATTTATTACTATAAATTTATTATTGCTCTCTCTCTCTCTTTGTGTGTGTATATATATATATATTTATTTGTGCTAATATTGTCAATATACATTAATTAAAATTGAAATAATTAAGCTGAAAATCTCACAGATTTATGTTTTGATACAAAGAGATAATGTGTCATCAGATTGTTATTACAAAAGTTCAAAATAGTTGATTTAATCTGTGAGATTAACAAATTGATAACTTCAATTTGTAATTAATTACAAAAAAAGAATATATGTATGTATGTATATATATATATATATATATATATATAAGCATGTTTTTAAATGCATTTACATTAAGAAGAATTTGTTCATTTTAATTGTGTAGAACATATTGAAAAGAATGTGATACATATATATATATATATATATATATATATATATATATATATATATATATATATATATATATATAATTAATTCTACTTTGTTTCAGTATCTAATAATTTATAAATGCATTTACAAACTTTCACCGATCTTAACATTCAATAATCACAATTCTCTGACTGATGTAAGGATCAAATTGCTCGTAGTTGGCTAGTCGGTCTTCTTTGTAGAGTTCATGTAGACAGCAGACGATTCCAGATGTATTTCAAATGATCGGTGAGCTGCCTCCTTCTCAAGTTGTTCACGATGGGTAAGATTCATTTGTTTGTAACCTAGCTACTAACAGACAGTTACTTTTATATTCATCTTTATTAATTTTATACATTGTATAGAATTCACTTCTTAACTTACACATTTGAAGCACTGCCTTGAATCTCATTCCGATGTTGTACTGAAACATTTTGCTAATTATAAACATCGTTCAAAGTGGTGAAAGTGATGTCTTTTTGCCAGCTGAGAATTATCAACCACAGTGCATCCTACAGTACATTGTTTCGATACAATGTATTTTTTTTTATTGCTTTTGTCGATTTGCATTTTTTTGATACTGAAAAGTAAATATACATGTAAATACAAGCTTTATTTTACTTCTGCATAATTGTTTACCACAAAAATGAACAATGTTATAGAACTACGCACAAATTTGTAAAAATAGTATTTAGATTTCTAACGTACTTTTAGTATTGAATTTATTATGAACTGTAAACAATTCAAGACTTAAAAATCAGATATCGAAAGTGTTTCTTATGATTTGTACTGTATTTGAATACAATCATATTACACATTCATTATTAACTATATTAAAAATTATACATTAATCAAAAGATAATTTACTACCGAAATCTTATATTAAATAATGTGTAATATAATCAACAATGTTTGAAAATTAAATCTATTATAGTAGCGTCCATTTTAACATTAAGAACTGCCTGTACTTAAATAATATTTCAAAGTAGAAAAATTGTTTATATCAGTTTTTTTTTAACTATACCTTGGTTCAATATATAATATTATTTATTGATGATATATTTCTTTTATATGAAACAATTTTTTTTCAAATAAACTTGACGGATAATTCAACAATTGCACTACGACGCTACGCACCACAGATAAAGTAGGTCCACTTTCACTATCTCAACAATACCTTCGCCGCACATTGTGGGATGACATTTCTTCGGCGGAATATAAATTTTAACAGAAATATCTTCGTAATTGAATATTAAAATAAAACGTTACAATAACATTTACGTTAATTTAATTTTTCTGATTGAATATAAAAATCGCGCGAAGATCACCAAAATTTAAATAAAAATCTTTTTGTGAAAGTTAATTTCCCATACAATAGAAATTCAATGAGTACCAGGATTTACAACTACACGTGGTGGCGTTTATTACATCTATCTGCGTCTTACTCCATAGCATCTATTATTCGTTTACACTCTAATTGAGAACTGTATTCATTTATAATTATGAAAAAATAACAGTTCTCCAAGGAGTTGAAATTTCATTGCAAACAATTTTAAATTATATTTACCAAAAATATTTCTATTCCTCAATAACTCACGTGGGTAAATAATAGTGCAACTAATTTTTTAAAAAAACCTTGTCTTGATATATATATATGTATATGTATATGTATATGTATATATATATATATATATATATATATATATATATATATATATATATATATATATATATATATCTTCACCGAAAAAATATACAGATTCTTTCGTTTTCGTACCTATTACTGTAGAGTATTTGTCATTTTTTAAAAAAGAAAATGAATAATAACATGAAATGATTGTTGTTCATAGTAAATGGTTGTAAATTTAATGAAATTATCAAATATCCAAATTGCTTAAAATCTGGTAATTAATTCATACTGGTCGATGCGTATTTTAATATTCTATATCATATGTTACACAAAATTAATATCGGTCCATAATAAATACTGAAAATATTAAAAGAACCGTAAAAAATCCGCAAAAAGCACGTTTTTCTTTCTTAAAATATCCAAATTGTTATAAAAATGGCAATTAATTCATACTGGTTGATCCGTATTTTAATATTCTATATCGTATTTTACACAAAATTTCATCGGTCCATAATAAATATCGAAAATATCAAAAAAAAGGCAAAAATATAAGTTTTTCCTTCCTAAGAAATGTTTCAGAATAACAAAAATGAGTACGACAAAATGGAAGTAAAGATATAAGTAAATAAATTATGTACAAAATTAATGAAAATGAGTAAATTTAATAAAATATAGTTCTGGGGTTGTACATAAATTATAACAGTTTGTAAATGCATTTATAAACAAGTGGATATCGAAACACAAAGAGAAATTTATACATATATATATATATATATATATATATATATCGAGAGAGAGCATTCTTTTCAGTAATGATCTAAACAATTAAAAAGGACAAATTCTTCTTAATCTAAATGAATTTAAAAACATTTTTTATCTTTAAAGATAGTTATTTATAAATTGAAGTTAACAATTTGTCAATTTTGGAACTTTTTAATAACAGCCTGATTGTATAATGTAGTAATTTGTATTTTTTCTTTTTGCAATTTTTAAATGGTGCTCATTTTCTGGGCTGGTTAATGAAATCAATTATTGTTTGTCAACTTACTATCAAAATATGAATCTGTGAGATTTTGGGCTTAAGGACTTCAGTTTTTAATTAATGTGTATTAACAAAATTACACAAATATTCCAAATTACATTGTTTTATAAATATGTGCGCAAGTTAATTCAAACATTACTTTTACTATAAATGTGTTTCAAACAATTTTAGTATTAATTGTGAAATGTACATAATATTTTCTTTGTACATGGATTTTGTTCGAGATACTTAACCTTGTTATTTCAAACGAATATTATTTCACGAATTTAATAATATTTTTTTCATTGTCTGATAAAGATTTTTAGAACGTATAAAAAACAAGTAATGTGAATTCAATAATTCATTTCTTTAAAGCATAGAAAAAACTATGAACTTATGATTTGTTTTAAGAGTATATAATAATAACAAAAAATCAAATTACAATCGAAATTATAATTTACAAAATTATAATAAGGCCAGCATCTTTGTAATGTATTTAAAATAATATATATATATATATATATATATATATATATATATATATATATATAAACTAATTATAATTATCCTTATGGAATGGAGAAAATTGAGGTCGTTGTATAGTATGCTTTAAAGCATTTTGTCTCAATGTCAAGAAAAACTCAAATCGATTGATAATGGCCTACGTGATTTTCAGACCGATGGTGTAGGCACCTCGGTACATTATAGAAACGATGGTGGACGGTTGGCCTCGTATTGTCGCAAAAATATGTTATATCTAGATCACCACTCTCCTTATAGTCTTATTGAACTGTGACAGTTTATAAATGATTATAGGAGCGTAAAATGTCATCGTATATGTCCAGTATATCAATAGAACAGGGACAAATTACTTTCATTGTTTACCGGTTAGTCACATAAAACACCGTTACATTTCCACTTACAGTGTATTCGAGTCCGATAATCGACGGAATCAGTCCGGCGCGCGGCGGTGAAACGAACTGCCGGCCGACGAAATCGCGCGGTCTTACGCACACACGATTGATCTACTTGCGCCGAAGAGAACATTTCTATTGAGGTAAAATTACTTGTACGTGAGTCTACGGACCAGCTCGCTTCCGATGTGGCGAAAAAATTGCCAAAAACACGAAAAAAAATTTTGTGCAAAAATTTATATTTTGCAAATTAATAGTTTTTTCGTTACGGAGCGATATTATACGTCCGTCGAATCTCCGAACCCGTTCCAGTTCATCGGTAGCATGCGTGGTACCCTAGTAATCGCGTCTGCAAATTAGCTCTGACGTCACTGAAAATGTGGTAATTTCGCAAATCGGCCATTTTTGTTGTGCGATGCGAAACTAGACATCCATTTGAACACTAAATCGGTATCGGTTTGTCAATTAGCCGTACAGGGCCGGAGTAATATGGTCCGAAAATTTGCGACCCGCCCACTTCGGGGGCCGATTCAAATACCTTCTACGTTCCGATTTCACTTTTAAACGCCAGGACGTGTATCTACGGACCGCCCCGCTTGCGATGCGCGAAAAAACTCGAAAAAAATTTTCTCAAATTCACGTACCCCTACCTTTGATCACGATTTTGGAAAGCGAAATTTTTTTCGCAAATTTGCAATTTTTTCGACGCAGATTGAAACTAGACGTCTGTCTGAACTACGAATAGCTTTCGGCTTCTCGATAGCACGCCTAACGCCGGAGTAATGGCGCCTGAAAGAGTTTGCGGGTCCGAAAATTCGCCTATTTTCGCATTTTTCGCACACTTCCCACCGTTCAATTTGCTTCCAAATGCGAAAACTAGGTGCGCCGGATCCGTCCGCTCGCGATCCGCTGAAAAAAACATCGAAAAGTCGAAGTTGAAAAATTTGCAATTTCGCAAATCAGAGAATTTTTCGATGCTTGTTTATGGAGATGATGGTGGAGGCGCAACGATTTGATGGTGGAGGCGCATAATGTATTAACGTGCTTGGCGGGCGTTTTCCTCTTGGAAATCGCTTGTTTCGATGGTGTCACACGATTCTAGACGTCTACACGGACTGTATACCAGTGCCGGTGTGTGGCCCGCACAGGCCCGCTGTACCAGGCCCGAGAAAATGTGGAAATAGAAAAAATTACAAATCGAAAATTTTTTCGACACGATGCGATATTGCACATCCGTTGGACCTTCGAACCGACGTCGCTTCCTCGCTCACATGTACAGGGCCGGCGCAGAGGTCCGAAAACCAATCGAAGACGGGAATTTCATTCGTCATTTCTAGACGTTTATGGGGATCGGTGTTAACTTTTATCACGTAATTATACATTTCCGAGGCCTTCTCACTTCCAATCCGCAAAAAAAATTGCAAAGAAATAGTTGTATTGTGCATGTACGTGTGTGTGTGTATGTATGATTTTTTTCAAATTGTTTGTCTTACAAATCGATGAATCTGGTGGTGTAGAGCGAATGTATAGCCTCGCTTACATACAATAGCATTACATGTAATGGCATACTTAAAAAAAATTCTAAAAGAATAAAATCTAACCTAAACTAATGTCTCTAATTTTAATTTACAGGTATCTCTATAGTACCACGACCAAACGGACTCTACATAAAGCAGAACATTAATTGATATTTAAATATTAATGATATTTATTAATTATATTAATTTATATTTTTATAATTTTATGTTTTATAAAAGTGTATTTAATGTAAAGTGAATATAAATAAATAAAGTTTTTAAACTAAATTTTAAATGATTTTTTTACTTATTTTAAACACAAACATAAAATAATTTAATAATTATTTGCATTGTAATTAATCAATTTTTATATTTAACAATCCCTATATAATATAACAGATTGAAATTAAATGTGTGAAATTAAATTTGAAATAAAAATATTTTAATTAATTATTTAACATACAAATACATATATATATATATATATATATATATATATATATATATATATATATATATATATATAAAACACAGTGTGTTTAATATGCAAATAATTAATCTATATTCTATATCAGTATAAAAAACATCTAATTCATTAATTCTTCTTAACGATGCTTGGCCAAATGGACGGCTAAACATTGATTAGACGACTACGAACGTACTGATATACAGTAAAGAATGTGTATCATATATTAACATGTACAAAACACAACATTGATTCTACTTGCTTTACTGTGACGTATTCGTAGACTACCGTTCGTCTAATTAAACTGGACGCCGGCGCCTAACAGTATATCAATCGAGATCAGAGGTGGATGAAACTAGCCTCTGATACGGACATCGGGCTGTTACTACGGCTCTGCGTGTGCGATATAGGAACAGACGCAAGTTCGCGTATCCAACAGGCGCCTATATTCACTCTGTATTTGGAAAAAATCATACATACATACAGACGTACACGCACAATACAAATGTTTTTCTGAATTTTTTTTTGCGGATCCTAAGTGAGAAAGCCTCGGACAATTATAATTACGCGATAAAAGTTAACGCCGACGCTCATAAACGTCTAGAAATGACGAATGATATTCCCGTCTTCGATTGGTTTTAGGGCCTCTGTGCCGGCCCTGTACATGTAAGCGAGGAAGCGACGTCGGTTCGAAGGTCCGACGGATGTGCAATATCGCATCGCGTCGAAAAAATTTTCGATTTGTAATTTTTTCTATTTCCAAATTTTCTCGGGCCTGGTACACCGGGCCTGTGCGGGCCGCACACCGGCACTGGTATACAGTCCGTGTAGACGTCTAGAATCGTGTGACACCGTCGAAACAAGCGATTTCCAAAAGGAAAACGCCCGCCGAGCACGTTAATACATTGTGCGCCTCCACCATCAAATCGTTGCGCCTCCACCATCATCTCCATAAACAAGCATCGAAAAATGCTCTGATTTGCGAAATTGCAAATTTTTCAACTTCGACTTTTCGATGTTTTTTTCAGTGGATCGGGAGCGGACAGATACGGCGCACCTAGTTTTCGCATTTGGAAGCAAATTGAACGGTGGGAAGTGTGCGAAAAATGCGAAAATAGGCAAATTTTCGGACCCGCAAACTCTTTCAGGCGCCATTACTCCGACGTTAGGCGTGCTATCGAGAAACCGAAAGCTATTCGTAGTTCAGACGGACGTCTAGTTTCTATCCGCGTCGAAAAAATTGCAGATTTGCGAAAAAAAATTCGCGTTCGAAAATCGTGATCAAAGGTAGGGGTACGTGAATTTGAGGAAATTTTTTTCGAGTTTTTTAGCGCATCGTAAGCGGGGCGGTCCGTAGATACACGTCGTGGTGTTTAAAAGTGAAGTCGGAACGTAGAAGGTATTTGAATCGGCCCGCGAAGTGAGCGGGTCGCAAATTTTCGGACCATATTACTCCGGCCCTGTACGGCTAATTGACAAACCGACACCGATTCAGTGTTCAAATGGACGTCTAGTTTCGCATCGCACAACAAAAATTGCCGATTTGCGAAATTACCACAGTTTCAGTGACGTCATAGCGAATTTGCAGACGCGATAGCTCGGGAACCACGCATGCTACCGATGAACTGAAACGAGTTTGGAGATTCGACGGACGTATAGTATCGCTCCGTAATGAAAAAACTATTAATTTCCAAAATATAAATTTTTGCAAAAAAAATTTTTTCGCGTTTTTGGCAATTTTTTCGCCACATCGGAAGCGAGCTGGTCCGTAGACTCACGTACAAGTAATTTTACATCAATAGAAATGTTCTCTTCGGCGCAAATATGTCTATCGTGTGTCCGTACGGCCGGGCAATTTCGTCGGCCGGCAGTTCGTTTCACCGCCGCGCGCCGGACTGATTCCGTCGATTATCGGACTCGAAGAAACTGTAAATGGAAATGGAACGGTGTTTTATGCGACTAACCGGTAAACAATGAAAGTAATTCGTCCCAATTCGATCGATATACTGGATTTATACGATGACATTTTGCACCCGTTGAATCATTTATAAACTGTCGCAATTTAATAATTCGCCGGGCCTCGCGCGGCGAGGCCCGGCCGGTCCGCAGTTCCACTAAGCATATACATGCGCTCTGTACCGCCAGATTCATCGATTTACAAGACTGAAACAATTTTGAAAAAATCATACATACATACACACGTACACGCACAATAAAACTGTTTTTTTGCAATTTTTTTTGCGGATCCTAAGTGAGAAAGCCTCGTACATTTGTAAATATGCGATAAAAGTTGGCACTAGCACTTATGTACGTCTAGAAACGACATAGGAAATTCCGGTCGTCGACTGATTTTCGGGCCTCTGTGCCGGCCCTGTACATGTTAGCGAGGAAGCGACGTCGGTTCGAAGGTCCGACGGACGTGTGAAATCGCATCGCGTCGAAAAAATTACCGATTTGTAATTTTTTCATCTATTTACAAATTTTCTCGGGCCTGGTACACCGGACCTGTGCGGGCCGCACCGGCAATGGCATACAGTCCATGTAGACGTCTAGAATCATGTGACACCGTCGAAACAAGCGATTTCCAAAAGGAAAACGCCCGCCGAGCACGTTAATACATTGTGCGCCTCCACCATCAAATCGTTGCGCCTCCACCATCATCTCCATAAACAAGCATCGAAAAATGCTCTGATTTGCGAAATTGCAAATTTTTCAACTTCGACTTTTCGATGTTTATTTCAGCGGATCGGGAGCGGACGGATACGGCGCACCTAGTTTTCGCATTTGGAAGCAAATTTAACGGTGGGAAGTGTGCGAAAAATGCGAAAATAGGCGAATTTTCGGACCCGCAAACTCTTTCAGGCGCCATTACTCCGGTGTTAGGCGTGCTATCGAGAAACCGAAAGCTATTCGTAGTTCAGACGGACGTCTAGTTTCTATCCGCGTCGAAAAAATTGCAGATTTGCGAAAAAAAATTCGCGTTCGAAAATCGTGATCAAAGGTAGGGATACGTGAATTTGAGGAAATTTTTTTCGAGTTTTTTGGCGCATCGCAAGCGGGGCGGTCTGTAGATACACGTCCTGGCGTTTAAAAGTGAAATCGGAACGTAGAAGGTATTTGAATCGGCCCCCGAAGTGGGCGGGTCGCAAATTTTCGGACCATATTACTCCGGCCCTGTACGGCTAATTGACAAACCGACACCGATTCAGTGTTCAAATGGACGTCTAGTGTCGCATCGCACAACAAAAATTGCCGAATTGCGAAATTACCACATTTTCAGTGACGTCAGAGCGAATTTGCAGACGCGATTATTCCGGAACTATGCATGCTACCGATGAACTGGAACGAGTTCGGATATTCAACGGACGTCTAGTATCGCTTTGCATCACAAAAACTATCGATTTGCAGAAAGAAATATTTTGCAAATATTTTTTTTTCACTTTCTTTGCAATTTTTTCATCGCATCGGAAGCGGGTCGGTTTGTAGACAGACGTACTAGTGTTTAAAAGTGACACCGGCCTCTAAAATGTATTCAAACCGGCCTGCAAAGTGGGCCAATCTGAAAATTCGGGCCCTATTTCTCCGACCCTGTACGCTAAATTGACGACAAAGTGATACCGGTTCAGTATTCAAATAGACGTCTAGTATCGTATCACACAACAAAAATGGTCGATTTATGCGGAATTTTACATTTCCAGTGACGTCAGTGCGAAATTGCAAACGCGATTGTTCCGGCACCGCACGCGATACCGATGTACTGAAACCGATTCAGAGTTTAAATGGGTATCTAGTATCGCTTCGCAATGCAAAAACTGTCCATAGATATCCGTTTCGTCTATTAAGTTTATTGCCGATACTTAAATGTGTTAGAAACGGCGTCAGAAGCGATCAGCGACCGCCTGTAATACAGGCGTGGGGCCGTTTTGCCGGCCCTGAACGCGCAGATAGATAACCAACGCCAGTTCGCAGTTCCACTAGGCCCGTACATTCGCTCTGTACCGCCAGATTCATCGATTTGCAAGACTCAAACAATTTGAAAAAAACATACACACATACACACCCACACGCATAATACAAATGTTTTTAGCAATTTTTTTGGCGGATTGGAAGTGAGAAGGCCTCGTACATTTACAATTACGTGATAAAAGTTAACGCCGACGCCCATAAACGTCTAGAAATGACGAATGAAATTCCCGTCTTCGATTGGTTTTCGGGCCTCTGTGCCGGCCCTGTACATGTGAGCGATGAAGCGACGTCGGTTCGAAGATCCAACGGACGTCTAATATCGCACCGCATCGAAAAAATCACCGATTTACAATTTTTACGTTTATTTACAAAATTTCTCGGGCCTGCTGCACCGGGCCTGTGCGGGCCACTCACCGACACTTCCGTACAGTCCATATAGACGTGTACAATCATGTGACACCGTCGAAACAAGCGATTTCCAAAAGGAAAACACCCGCCGAGCACATAATTACATTATGCGCCTCCACCATCAAAAATCTACGGACAAACATCGAGAAATGCCACGCCCTAACTTCTGACTTGCGAAATTGCAAATTTTTGCACTTCGACTTTTCGATGTTTTTTTCAGCGGATCGGGAGCGGACGGATCCGGCGCACCTAGTTTCCGCATTTGGAAGCAAATCTAACGGTGGGAAGTGTGCGAAAAATGCGAAAAAAGACGATTTTGCGGACCCGCAAACTCTTTCAGACGTTGTAACTCCGGCGTTACGCGTGCTATCGAGAAACCGAAAACTATTCGTAGTTCAGACGGACGTCTAGTTTCTATCCGCGTCGAAAAAATTGCAGATTTGCGAAAAAAATTTCGCGTTCGAAAATCGTGATCAAAGGTAGGGGTACGTGAATTTGAGGAAATTTTTTTCGAGTTTTTTGGCGCATCGCATGCGGGGCGGTCCGTAGATATACGTCCTGGCGTTTAAAAGTGAAATCGGAACCTAGAAGGTATTTGAATCGGCCCCCGAAGTGGGCGGGTCGCAAATTTTCGGACCATATTACTCCGGCCCTGTACGCCTAATTGACAAACCGACACCGATTCAGTGTTCAAATGGATGTCTAGTTTCGCATCGCATAACAAAAATTGCCGATTTGCGAAATTACCACATTTTCAGTGACGTCACAGCGAATTTGCAGACGCGATTGCTCCGGAACCAAGCATGCTACCGATGAACTGGAACGAGTTTAGATATTCGACCGACGTCTAGAATCACTTTGCAGGATAAAAACTATCGATTTGCAAAAAAAAATTTTGCAAAACATTTTTTTTTTCGCATTTTTGGCGATTTTCTCATCGCATCGGAAGCGGGTCGGTTTGTAGATCCACGTGCTAGTGTTTAAAAGTGACAGCGGCCTCTAAAATGTATTCAAACCGGCCTGCAAAGTGGGCCAATCTGAAAATTCGGGCCCTATTTCTCCGACCCTGTACGCTAAATTGACGACAAAGTGATACCGGTTCAGTATTCAAATAGACGTCTAGTATCACATCGCACAACAAAAATGGTCGATTTACGATAATTTCACATTTCCAGTGACGTCAGTGCGAAATTACAGACCCGATTGTTCCTGTACCGCACGCGTTACCGATTTTCTAAAACCGATTCAGAATTTAAATGGATATCTAGTATCGCTTCGCAATGCAAAAACTGTCAATTTAAAAATATAATATATATATATACACGATGACATTTTGCACTCGTGTATTCATTTATAAACTGTCGCAGTTTAATGAGACTGTGAGGAGAGTGGAGAGCTAGATATAAAATATTTTTGCGACAACACGAAGCCAACCGTCCACCATAGTTTCTAAAATGTACCAGGGGTGCCTACACCATCGGTCTGAAAAGCACGCTGGTCATTAACGATCGATTTAAGTTTTTTCTTGACATTGCTTTGCCAAATGGACCGTTAAACATTAACTCGACGACTATGAACGGTCTACTAATGTAAAAACAATAAAATATGTTTATTATTTATTTGTGTACAATACATAAGATTGATTCATACTGACACATCATTAGACGACAGAGATGGCTGGAGCCAGCCTATGATGTACTAATTGTTTATTGCGATATTTTTGTTGGAATCGAAAACGTGCCTACTCATACAATTGCGATTCATCGTTGGAACTTTGCCCTAGCGCCTAAAAGTGTCACAAAACTACGATCAAATCAAACAGCTCCTAACTGGTTTTCGGGCCGCCGTCCCGGCCCTGTGTGTTGAAGCGCGGAACGCCACTAATCCACTGTAGTGATTGATAGCCGCTATCGTCCTACACAGCCAAAATCGTCGTCGCTTTCAAAAATAATTTTGGCTAAAAAAACAATTTAATAAAAAAAATTCTTGTTTTTTTTTCGACAATTTTTCGGCGCATCGCAAGCGTGATATTCCTTAAACATACGTATGTTAAATTTTCGGTTGTTTAAATGTGCTTGAAACGGTATCAGAAGCGATCAACGATAGCTTGTGCTTCGGGCCGTTGTTCCGGCCCTGCACGCGCGACCGAATAACCGACACCGGTCCGCAGTTCCACTAGACATATTCATTCGCTCTGTACTGCCAGATTCATCCATTTTCAAGATTCAAACAATTTGGAAAAAACATACACACATACACACCTACACGTGTAATACAAATGTTTTTCGCAATTTTTTTGGCGGATTGGAAGTGAGAAGGCCTCGGAAATTTATAATTACGTGATAAAAGTTAACACCGATCCCCATAAACGTCTAGAAATGACGAATGAAATTCACGTCTTCGATTGGTTTTCGGGCATCTGCGCCGGCCCTGTACATATGAGCGAGGAAGCGACGTCGGTTCGAAGCTCTGACGGATGTCTAATATCGCATCGCGTCGAAAAAGTTTCCGATTTACAATTTTTTCATCTATTTACAAATTTTCTCGGGCCTGCTGCACCGGGCCTGTGCGGGCCGCACACCGACCCTGACATACAGTCCGTGTAGACGTCAAGAATCATATGACACCGTCGAAACAAGCGATTTCCATAAGGAAAAGTCTCGCCGATCACATTAACATTTTATGCGCCTCCACCATCAAATCTACGGACAAACATCGAGAAATGCCACGCCCTAACTTCTGACTCGCGAAATTGCAAATTTTTGCACTTCGACTTTTCGATGTTTTTTTCAGCGGATCGGGAGCGGACGGATCCGGCGCACCTAGTTTCCGCATTTGGAAGCAAATTTAACGGTGGGAAGTGTGCGAAAAATGCGAAAAAAGACGATTTTGCGGACCCGCAAACTCTTTCAGACGTTGTAACTCCGGCGTTACGCGTGCTATCGAGAAACCGAAAACTATTCGTAGTTCAGACGGACGTCTAGTTTGTATCCGCGTCGAAAAAATTGCAGATTTGCGAAAAAAAATTCGCGTTCGAAAATCGTGATCAAAGGTAGGGGTACGTGAATTTGAGGAAATTTTTTTCGAGTTTTTTGGCGCATCGTAAGCGGGGCGGTCCGTAGATACACGTCCTGGCGTTTAAAAGTGAAATCGGAACGTAGAAGGTATTTGAATCGGCCCTCAAAGTGGCCGGGCCACAAATTTTCGGACCGTATTGTTCCGGCCCTGTACGCTTAATTGACAAACTGACAACGATTCAGGGTTCAAATGGACGTTCTCTATCGCATCGCGCAACAAAAATTGTCGATTTACGAAATTTCCACATTTTCAGTGACGTCAGAGCAAATTTGCAGGCGCGATTATTCCGGAACCACACATGCTACCGATGAAATAGAATCGGTTCGGAGTTTCTACGGACTTCTAGTATCGCTTTGCAGTACAAAAACTATCGAATTGCAAAAAATAATTTTTTGCAAAAAATTTTTTTTCGCGTTTTTGGCGATTTTTTCGCCGCATCGGAAGCGAGCCGGTCCATAGGCCCATGTACAAGTGATTTTGCCTCAATAGAAATGTTCACTTCATCACAAATACGTCTAACGTGCGATTTCGTCGGCCGGCAGTTCGTTTCACGACCGCGCGCCGAACCGGTTCCGTCGATTATCGGACTCGGATATGCTGTTGTATTTTTTTCAATGACTATCATGTAAACAATGAAACTGGCTCGTCCCTGTTCGACTGATATACTGGATACATACGATGACAATTTGCAACCGTTTAACCATTAATAAACTGTGGCAGTTCAATAAGACTGTGAGGAGAAGTGGCGATCTAGATATAAAATATTTTTGCAACAATACGAAGCCAACCGTCCACCATCGTTTCTATAATGCATCGAGGCGCCTACACCATCGGTCTGAAAATCACGCCGGGTCATTCTCGATCGATCTGAGTTTTTTTTGACGTTGCTTCGCCAAATGGACCGTTAATAATTAATTCAACGACTATGGACGGTCTACTGATGTAAAAATATTAAAATATGTTAAATTATTTATTTGCGTACAATAAATAAGATTTTGATTCATGCTATCCGCTCGTCTGCGAATATCTCCAGCGGATTCAGAACGATAAGTAGACTCGTACGGGCGTGGGGCCGTTGTGCCGGCCCTGAACGCGGAGATGGATGACAGACGCCGGATCGCAATTCCATTACACCCGTACATTCGCTCTGTACCGCCAGATTTGTCGATTTGTAAGATTCAAACAATTATGAAAAAACATACACGCCTACACGCATAATACAAATGTTTTTTGCAATTTTTTGGCGCATTGGAAGTAAGAAGGCGTCGGACATTTGTAATTACGCGATAAGAGTTGGCGCCGGCACTTACAAACGTCTAGAAACGACATTGAAAATTCCAGTCATCGACTGATTGTCGGGCCCCTGTGTCGGCCCTGTACATGTGAGCGAAAAAGCGACGTCGGTTCGAAGGTCGGACGGGCGTCTAATATCGCACCGCATCGAAAAAATCACCGATTTGTAATTTTTTCGTCTATTTACAAATTTTCTCGGGCATGCTGCACCGGGCCTGTGCGGGCTGCATACCGACACTTGCATACAGTCCGTGTAGACGTCTAGAATCACGCGAAACAAGCGATTTCCGAAAGGAAAATGCCCGCTGGGCACATCAATACTTTATGCGCCTCCACCATCAAATCTACGGACAAATATCGAAAAATGCCACGCCCTGACTTCTGACTTGCGAAATTGCAAATTTCTGCACATCGACTTTTCGATGTTTTTTTCGGCGCATCGGGAGCGGACGGGTCCGGCGCACCTAGTTTCCGCGTTTGGAAGCAAATTCAACGGTGGGAAGTGTGCGAAAAATGCGAAAAAAGACGATTTTGCGGACCCGCAAACTATTTCAGACGCTATAACTCCGGCGTTACGCGTGTTATCGAGAAACCGAAAACTATTCGTAGTTCAGATGGACGTCTAGTTTCTATCCGCGTCGAAAAAATTGCAGATTTGCGAAAAAAAATTCGCGTTCGAAAATCGTGATCAAAGGTAGGGGTACGTGAATTTGAGGAAATTTTTTTCGAGTTTTTTGGCGCATCGCAAGCGGGGCGGTCCGTAGATACACGTCCTGGTGTTTAAAAGTGAAGTCGGAACGTAGAAGGTATTTGAATCGGCCCGCGAAGTGAGCGGGTCGCAAATTTTCGGATCATATTGCGCCGACCCTGTACGCCTAATTGACAAACCGACACCGATTCAGTGTTCAAATGGGCGTGTAGTATCGCATCGCACAACAAAAATGGCAGATTTGCGAAATTACCACATTTTCAGTGACGTCAGAGCGAATTTGCAGATGCGATTGCTCGAGAACCACGTATGCTAACGATGAACTGGAACGAGTTCGGAGATTCAACGGACGTGTAGTATCGCTTTGCAGCACAAAAACTATCGATTTGCAAAAAAAAAATATTTTGCAAAAAAATTTTTTTCGCTTTCTTAGCAATTTTTTCATCGCATCGGAAGCGGGTCGGTTTATAGACCCACGTATTAATGTTTAAAAGTGACATCGACCTCTAAAAAGTGTATTTGAATCGGCCTGCAATGTGGGCCAGTCACAAAATTCGGGCCCTATTTCTCTGACCCTGTACGCTAAATCGACAAAGTGATACCGGTTCAGTATTCAAATAGACGTCTAGTATTGCATCGCGCATCAAAAATGGTCGATTTACGCGAAATTTTACATTTCCAGTGACGTCAGTGCGAAATTGCAGACGCGATTGTTCCGACACCGCACGCGTTAACGATGTACTGAAACCTATTCAGAGTTTAAATGGGTGTCTAGTATCGATTTGCCATTCAAAAACTGTCAATTTTCAAAATATAAATTATTGCAAAAACAATTTTTGCAGTATTTCGTTTCATCACCTTGCACCGAACGGATTCTGTATTCTGTATTCAAATATCACATAGTATATCTATCTAGTCATATAAATGAAATATTGTTTTTGTTCTTGGAATAGTGTGTGTGTACATGTTTTTAGTTGTTGTTTATAATTCACTATATATAACTTATCTTTCATTCAAAAGTGGAATTGCATTAATTAACGTACTCAACACTAAAATATCCTATGTTTTCAATTGTCAATAAAATCGATGATTTAAACGAATATGAATATTACAGAAAAATAATGTAAATATACCTTTTTTGAGACAGTTTAAATATTGAATGTATTTGATTGAAGTAAATGGTTTATTCTAATCAAAATATCTTTAATATTTAATCTGAATCAAATTGTCGTTAGAATTGTATTATGACTTGTTCCGCTCTTTCCAACATATATTTTAAATACTGCAGATATCATGTTAGTACATGACATAACATCTCACGCGATTTTTTATGCAAATCTAAAAAATCGCATGAATTTCCTACGCGACCACAAATTTTATATCAATTTTAGTACATGTGCTACATTCTTTTAGAAAAGTCGATAAACTCATTGTGATGATGAGTGACATGTAGCATAGAAATAAACCTATTACAGGGAACACTAGTATTTACTTTCAAAGTTTCACTAATTGTTTGAAAAAGAATTAGAAAATTAGTTAAAATATTCTTTTTCTAAAATAAATCCATGAAAAAATGCAATAACATTCATTCTGAAATAGGAATTCTTTTAGTTAGGCCTTTTAAAGAAGTTGATATAAAACACATATATAATTATTTGTTTACCAACAACCTTTTTGTTTAGCATACATGATTTCAATTATTATCTGTAATTTTTATCAATTTGTAAGACTTTTTAAAATTATTTCTGTACGTACTTATTCAGTACTGATAGAGGAGCAATAAATATATAGAGAAATCGAAAATATTCATAAATTCTAGTAATATTAATTTATATTATCGAAATGAAATAAATTTCAAAAGTAAACCACTATCTATATGATCTTTTTTTGAAGGCATGTTTTTTCATACATGGAAATGTTAACTTTATGCATATGAAATTATGCATATGCAAACTATAACTGCAATAAATTTGTTTTCATTGCTTATTCTATAAAAATTGAGTATATATGGAAAATATTTGAAAAATAAGTAAAATTAATTTGTCTACAACACTATCATATATAAAATTTATGAAGCAAGAATTTTTAAAAGATAAATAGAGAACAGTATAAGGTTTAGAGTATAAAACATGAAAATGTAATCAAATTTATTCATACTTCTAGTTAATATAATGTTCAATTCAGTTTGAAGAATATTAGTCAGCAAATGTTTTCATGAATGTATTCAATGCTCATTTCTTTAGTGTTTATTTATATTTTATTAACATTTCTATTAATCAGTCTTTGTAATTACTGAAATACAGTTCTTAAGACATAAAATGATTGTATTTAAACGTGTGAATTTTTACAACGTCTAATTTTTATAGGTATTAGTACATTGTAAGCATTTCAACTCAACAATTTTAACATACTCAACATTTAAATAGCAACATGTATATATATATATATATATATATATATATATATATATATATATATATATATATATATATATATATATATATATATATATATATATATATATATATATATATATTACTAATTATATTTTATTGTCTAGACGTATTTATTATTTAGAACATCATTATAGCTTCTTCCATTTCTATTTACACATGTTTCAGGGAACTCATAATATTGAATGCTTTATATTTTTAAGTTTGACTGCAAATGAAATATGCTTTGGTTGTAACAATATTAATATATATATATATATATATATATATATATATATATATATATATTTCTTATTGTCATTTTTAAAAATATTTATAAATGAAACAAGAGGTATTCGATGGTTCAGTTTGAAATAATTTCAAATAAAAAACGGTGGATCGTCAAAAATAATAAATAATATTAATATACATGTTTGTGTATATATATATACATCTTTTTTACAAGCTAAATGCTAACAAAGTAGTATTCCTTATATATTAAATATGTGTATATTACATCTGTCTGTGTTTTCATTTAAACATTTTAAATTCAAAATCGAGCTAGCTACGCCATCTGTTGCTATTCATGTAATTTCTAAACTAAATACTTAAAGAAAAAAAATTTATTTACCATCTGACTAAGGGAAAGTACTAATTTTTTTTTAGTTTATATCCCAACTTATACGAAAACTAATTTCATACTGACGTTTCAAACACAGGAAAAAATATATTTCAGTTTTTCATAGAGATGGCCGTACGCATCTATCTTAGATTTAAGAAAATACTCTATGTATAGTTAATAATAAAGTATATAAAGAATGGACATTATTATTTTATTGCTATATTACGAGATTAAAAATCAATACATTGTTAGGAAAAACATTTAATCAATAAAAAATAGAAATGAATGTATTTTAAAGAAAATACTGAGTACTCACAATTGCAGCAGATGCATACATCGTTCCCTCGGTAATTCGGAACCGAGCTCCTTTTAGTCGTCTTGTATGACAAGCAAGAATACTGGTGGCAGGATCATATTCAGTCTATTTATTGATTTTTCGTAATGTAATTTCTTATTTGTTTTCTGAAAATAAATAATATCAAATT
>CM068324.1:8331769-8341727 GCA_034766995.1 Acanthacorydalis orientalis
GTAGTTTTAAATTCATTTTTTTAACATTTTGTTACTGAGGTAGGGTTTATTCTGAAAATGTTTCACCAAACAGCAAACATTGTGGTTGACTCAACATGAACCACACTACCACTGAACCACACTATTTGAACCATGGTTCTAGTTATTGATTACACTGCACGTCGTATGTGTAATCAGAGGATACTGTTATAACAATATATTTTGTAAAATGATAAATGTTTAACATTCTGCATCGGATATTTAACACGAACATAATATTAAAAGTTCGTACGATTCATTAAATCTTAAAATCATTTTATTACACTACTCTATACTTTAAAACGAATTTGGAAGATCGCCAGACCGATGTGGATATTAAATATTATGTAATAATGGCATAAAAAAGTAAGAAAAAATATACTCGATTCATTAATTACAGTGTGGTTAAAAAATCATAAAGTTTCAGATGCCTTTGATACCAAATGGATCCGGTTTCTCATAAAGATCGTGAATACATAGCACTGAAATGTATATCTTTACTACGGAATATGTATGACGGGAAGTTAAAAATGTTAAGGAAAAAAGTTAAAATATAAAATACTATTTTTAAATATACATGTATAAACTTTTGTAGTAAAAATATTCTGTTCTAGGTACTAAATTATTAGTTTTAGCATCGTATGAAGAGTATGTTAGATCAAATTTCGGATGCTGAACATGGGGATTACTAAATTATGTTGTTTTGGTGCTTGTATAGAACAAGGCAATCTTCTATCCAGTCTTCATTTTAAAAGTAAGCATTTCATTTAAAAATCTAATTAATACAAAATAAATATGTAGCATAAAATTGAAATATAAATATACTTTTAATAATTATAAAATAATAATTAAAAAACTTAAGAATATTAACTAATAAATTTTTATGTTCCATTAGAATCTGTTTAACTAATCTCAAAATTTATAAATAATCGAAGAATAAAATAACCATTGGATAAAATTCAGAGATTGCAGTTAATTAACCAGAAACTAAAAGCGCTGTATGGCAAAGTAAGTTTTATCTTTTAAAATTTTAAATTTCATTACAAAAGTAAACAATTCATTTAAATAAAATATGCACAGTAACTTGATTTCATTAAACTTCGTGATTTTAAAAAAAAATCCTTTTATGCAACACATGTGAATTTCTTAATTTAATTAAATGTTTAGACTTTTTTTGTTTCGCGTATTTTGATTGTTGTAAAATTAATTTTAATGACTCTAATGTTCAATTTATAACACACTTTAGTTTCATTCGATAATAAGTATGTAGATTTTTCACAGTATCACTATATTTCCAAACGTATTTTTAAAAATATAATCATTTCTTTGTTGCCTATTGTTGAATATAATTTCGTGTTTAATTTTGATCTCATCTAAGAATTTTTTTAATATATAAATTTTCTCACTGATAATAGATTAAATAATTAATCTAATACATTTTAATTTATAATTACATTTCGAAATAAATTTACATATTGCAATTGGTAAACTTTCTTGATATTATGTATATTATAATAGTTAAAATCATTTAATGTTTTTATTAAATTTGAACTTAATTTTCAAGTGTAATTTTAATTTTCAAATTTATATAGCTAATCAAAAGTAACTGTTTTTTTTTTTAATCAAATTATTTAGTATTTGAAATAAATTTTCATTCTAACAATAATTTATAATCGGATTTTTTTTCACTACTTTCAATAATTAATATGCAAGGTGTTTCATTTGCAGTATTCTTAATGTATTTTTCCATTCCATATTAAAAGACAAATTTTACATTGTTTTACGATTGTTAAAATATCATTTTGGCTCTTTTCGTTTTATTGTTTAAGTTTGATTCTATTGAAAGTATATATTTTTTTAATCTGAAAATTAAATTTTCTTCATTAACAATCATATTATTAATAAATTCATAATTAGTCTAATTTAATACACTTTAATTTATACATATAATTTGATGTAAATTAATTTATCATTAGTAAAGTTTTTTGGTGTTATATACAGTAATTGAAATTGTATTAATTTTTTTGTTCAATTGTATTAAAAAAATATTCTATAAAATTGTGCTGCAGATCAAACTATTTCATTAATTTCTATAAAATCATTTTGAATTCGAATTGACTTTTTAACAATTTGAGGAAATAAAATTTTTAGATAAGTTAGTATAGTCTAAAAACTTTGATATTAAATAATCAAATATATACAGAAAATAGTTTCATGTTTCAACATTACTTTTTTAAAATTTTTCTTTGATTTTTTTCTTAAACATTTTGCCTGTTAATAGTTGAATCTATT
Organism: Acanthacorydalis orientalis; assembly: GCA_034766995.1. Lineage (NCBI taxonomy): Eukaryota > Metazoa > Arthropoda > Insecta > Megaloptera > Corydalidae > Acanthacorydalis > Acanthacorydalis orientalis. Next base: position 8,334,080 of record CM068324.1, read on the forward strand.
TGCATAAATTATTTAAGCACCAAATGATTTGATAAGAAAAAGAACCGTTTAGTTATTTTTCATTAATTAATTATGCATATTTGTTTAACTTTACAATTATTTTTTTTAAATTGTAATTGTTTACTTTCTTTAATATTGTTTTACCAGTTTTTATTCTTTTTGCATTTAATTAATATTCGATGAATTTTAATTTGAAATAGATTTTCATGATAATCTTAAATTAATTTACTGATTTTGGTGCTTAATTTGTAATTTTTATTTTATTCAGTTTCTTTTTCAATATTTGATCATATAACATATATATATATATATATATATATATATATATAACAAGTCATATATAGTTAAATTTTAAATGTTTCGTTTTTGTTTATTTTAAAATTAAAATTGTGATTCCATCATTCTATTCTTCATTATATAAAAATATTGTAAGTTCTACTTTTAAATGCTCTTTTTATAATAAACTTAAGTTTTCTTTTTATACGTTAGTAATGAAATTTATTAAGGGTGTAAATGATTGAAATCAGTTTTTCACCAATTCTATCAATTTTTTAAGTTGAAATTATCTTTTCTCTTATTGAACATACCTAATTATTAGATTGAAAATAGTTTTTTAAAATGTTTCATTCATATCCATTGTTATATTTTGTATCAATATATCAGTCTTTTGCTGTTTATTTGTTTTTGTAATATATATATATATATATATATATATATATATATATATATATATATATATATATTTAAAGTTAAATTTTCATACAACCAAATACTTATAAATTTTTGCAGTAAAAACACATCCCATTCATATTTTCTTTTCTTTTTTGGTAATTTTTTTATAGTTGAAAGTGAGTGACTGAAATAGGTTGTATGCATGAAATATTGCAAATTGTATTTATATATTTTGTTTTAAAGTATTAATGAATGTGTTATATAAAGAATATAAAAATGTTTTCAGGTGTCAGAAGATGAAGAATTTCTAGAAATTAAATAGGACTATAAAGATTTGCCATCATGAGAGGGTGATAGCTGTTCAGTTTGTTTCCAGTGCGGACGACAGGAGTTACAACCAGAAACCAGAACAAAGAAACTTATTTATAGTTATTAATTATAATAATTTATTATTGTTAACCCAAATATTTCTATATATTCGGTTAAAAAGTGCGATATTCGAATAATAAGGTATTGATTGCAACATCACTTTTTCTATAAGAGCAAAAATTTAATAGCATTGACAATGAATCATCTATTTAAATGATTCTATTTTAACGATTCATTAAAACTAAAAGTAAATTGCAAATTTTTAGATTCTCTTAAGTTCATAAGTAAAAGAAAACTGCATATTATTTAAATGATAAATTAATCGAAATGATACATTTTATAATAATCTAAACGAAAAAGTAAATTCGGATATAAAAGAAAATTGCAAATTATTTAAAGATAAATTAATAGGAGTAGTATATTTAATTCTTCTTAAAGAAGAATTAAGTTCATAAGAAATAAAAAAGAGCAATCGGTTCCATTATGCATTAATTAAATTTAAATACTTAAAAAGTTTTTTTTACATTCACAGTTTGTAAACAAAGTAAAACAAATTGAAGTTCATAAATAATAATTAATATGATTGGTAAAATTTAGAATATTTTTTTTATTTAATAAGTAGTTAATATTTTTATATTAATTTATTTCTAAAATTCACATTTATTAAAATAGAAATTTACTTTCATAAACAGATCAAATGTAAAAGTAATTACTTTATACTTTCTTTAAATAGAACTTAAATTTATTTCTAATAACTCATTTCAAAAATCTACAAATAGAACATTGTTTTTTTAAAAAAAGTAATTAATGAGAATCAATAATGTTTAATTTTTGTTTATTAAATATGAACTCAATTTCTTACTTTTGCACTGATTGAATGTTTTTCATAAATAATAGTACAAATTTTAATCAAATGTTCATAGTTGAATTATTAATGGCATTGGTAACATTTAAATACTTTTTCTTTCAATTTTACAATCTTGTTCAATTTCATATTTCTATATAAAGTTGTTCTAAATTTCATAAATAGTTGAAAGTTAATAATGTTGTTCATAAAGTGAAATAATTGGTAATATTTAATTACTCTTCTAATTAAATGTTAATTTTTATCATTAGATTAATTATATTTTTTAATGATTATAATGAAGTAATCTTTATAAGCAAAAAACTTTCGAAATACTTCTCAACTTTCAACAATCCAACTTTGAATGAAATCAATGTTATTAAGACCGGTAAATGATTGAACATTATAAATTAGTAGTTTGTTTCAAAAGGCTAAAATAATGTTCAATTATGATTGCATGCTCTTTTTTGATTGAATATGAACTATTTTTTTTATTGCTTCTGCATTAATTAAAAAGTTTACAAATTGTAATAAAAAATTGTCATTTAATAAGCAAATTGATGACATTAACATATTTTTAATATCATTTTTTTTGATTTATTAGCTTTTTAAATTTCTTATTTCTGTATAAAATGTTGTTGATGCTCGTTAACTGATGAAAAATTACAAATGAATTATTTTTTTCATGATCGTATGACAGTTCATAATATTTAAATGTTTTTTTTTTTTTATTAAACGTGATTTAAATTTCGTATAAATACATTAATTAGAATCATTTCTACTGATTATTAGAAATTTAAAAGTAATTTTTATAGATACATTAATGATTTCTATATGTTGTTTAAATACTTTTTCTTTTAACTATGAACTTTCAATGCAAATTTTTGTCAATGCTCATAAGACTGTTTCAAATGAATTATTGTTTAAAGTTTAAATAACACTATAATATTGCAATGCTCTTTTTCTATTAAACATGACTAAATTTAAGTCATGAACTTTTTATGAACTTTTTCAATTTCTTATTTCGATGAACAAATTAATTATTATTAATGATTTACTTATTATTGATAAAATAATAGTTGATAATAAATGAACGTTATTTTTTATTAAATATGAATTAAATTTCATATCTGTAGAATAATTATAATGCTTTTCAATGGTATTTAAATAGTTTGAAATAATTTTTACATGTGAATTAAATAATACTCGGTACTTTTAACATTTTAGTTAATGATGAAATTATTAAATTTTCTTATTTCTATATGAAGTATTGGTAAAGTTCATAAATGTTAGAAAATTGGAAATGAATTTTCTCAAAGGTGGTGAAATAATCGTTGTTAAAATGTAAATGCTCTTTAATTGTTAAATAAGAATTCGGCTTCTTATCAGTACACATTAAGTACAAATTTTTCTAATGATTATAAATAGTAGATTGTTAAAATTTATCGTTAACGATACGTTAGTAATTCTATTAAAGGTTATACGTACCTTTTCTTACATTTAAATGCTGTTTTTCTTTAAATACGAACTAAATTTCAATCGGTATATATTAAATTTTAAACTGTCATAAGTAACACAAAAATTTAGATTTCATTTAACTAAATCAGTGAATATAATTAGTAAACATCTTTGAATGAATCGTAAAGTAAATGAATTAATTGCTATCGTATTAATTATGAAATCGTATTCTTATTCGAATACTAATTTTTTTTCAAACCATCAGGAAAGTATTTTTTTAACGATAATGAAATTGATGTTATTTAAATAGTCGTGTTTTAACGAAATGAATTTATTTTCATGTCTTAGTTAATAATGAAGATTTTTTTTTGAAATTTATAAGCAGTGATTTTTCAATTTAATTTCTTTATGGAAAATGTTTTATTCTTATTTACTGTAATGTTTTTCTTTTAAACATTAATTCAATTTATCATTTCGATGGAAAATATTTGTTTCTAAGTAAACAGGTATTATCAGATAATGTTTTACGTGACTAAATTAACTAATCATATTATTATTATTTTAATTATTTTTTGCTTTGAATAATTCCGTTTCTTTATCTTTGCTTAAATGAAAACATTTCAGGAATAATGTTTTTTTTATAAGTAAATTAAAATTATTTAGCTGCACGTTTTAAATATACTCAATTCCATTTTGTAACATTAAATACTTTTTATTGGAAGTCGATTTATAGAATCGATATTAATCAGATGCTTTTTTCATTTAAACATTAAATCGTATTCTTATTTCAAAATTGAATAAAAAAAAAACAAAGTTCATATTTAATGGAAAATTCCGTATTGAAATTGTTTTTCGTTATATATATTCAAATTTTTACATACCTGTAAGAGTATGTACAATGTAAATGATTATTTCATAAACTTTTATTACTTGATATATGTATCAAATATAGAAAAGTGATGTTCAACAATACGGGTAACTTTCAATGTGCGATATACAATACATATAATTGAAAAATAATTCGCCTTTAAGTTATATGAATCGCTGAAAGCGATCTTTCATCGGACGAATATTTAACGATATTTCCTTTTTTCGTTTTATAATGTAATCGCAAAAGTTTTCAGAAAGTCTACATGTTTGAACACCGAGATACGTGTGTTTTGAACAAGTGTTTGTGTCGTTAGCTCGCTTAGCTCGTATCCGACATTTAATTATATCGGTTCAGGCCGTTTAGATTCGAATCATCTCGGGTAGGAGTAGATAGTTTAGTTCTGTGATATCAGGCAGGTTTTAAATAGATCGTTTAAATACAGACTCGGGTAGGCTTATCGTTAGCTACGCGTCGGGTAGGATAGGGCGGCAGTCGGAACGCCGGTGTGTCGTATGAATGTCGTGTATGTACGAATGTTACGTATGCTCGATTAACATCCGAGAAGTGGTAGTGCGAAGTTTTGAGATGTCATCTCGTCTGTGTTTAATAGATTTTCTGAAAACTTTAATTCACGGTTGTTTTTATCATTACGGTAATATTAAAATAATCAATTTAAACCGCATATTTGTTTGTAATAAACATTAATCGTTATAAATATGTATTTTTTCGCACATTGTTAAGTTACCTCTAGCTATGTACTACTGTTATTTTTGTATCGGATCATGGTAATCGTTATATATTAATTTAATGATTATTTTAAAGTTTTTTAATCGGTGATAAATATTGTACACCGTAATATATCTTTTGCAGCGTACATCCTTTGTCATCGAACAGTGTATATCGTAAGTAACCGAAACTGAGCATATGTCGTAAGTAACTTAAACTGAGCATATGTCGTAAGTAACTTAAACTGACCGTGTGGTTATCGTAAGTAAATGAAACTATGCGAGTGACGAAAACGGACGGTGCGGTGCCGTAAGTAACCGAAACGGTGTAGATATTTTTGTACGAAACGCGATTACCTGAGACCGATCGCAAAGTTTTTCACTTATAATTTATACTGTATCGTTAGGCTTTATACATTCCTGATCACAATAAATTAATAAGAAAATTTTCAGGGTGGTGGGGGCGGAACTCGGGCCAAATTTCCAGGTCACGTGACCGGCGCACTGCGCAAGGCGCGTGAACTTGTGTTTTGTTATATGTTGTTATTTTAGAATACGACTATACATGAACTTGCAGTAAATACTTATAAATAACATGGATAAGATTACTAGATAGATACGAAGGTAGAGCGGTTAGGTATAAACGTTCTACCGCTGTCGATACGACGGAGACGTCGGACGGACCTAGTTATCGGAAGCTCCGGTGGTAACGGAAGCTGAATTAAACAGAACGAAAGGAAGTTCCGATTTTATACTGTATTAGAACGACGTGGTGCAGGTTATAAGATTACTAGATAGATACGAAGGTAGAGCGGTTAGGTATAAACGCTCTACTGCTGTCGAAGAGCAGCGTCGGTACTGTCGGTTCGACGTCTCCGTCGAACCGACATAGTTATCGGAAGCTCTTGCGGTAACGTGAACGTAGAGCGGTTAGGTATAAACGCTCTACGTGTGTGTGTGTGTCGGTGCCCTAGCGGTGCCCATGCGGTACACGTCCGAGTACACGTCCATGTGCTATGTGTACTCGTCCGAGTACACGTGCACTCGGACGAGTACACATAGCACATGGACGTGTACTCGGACGTGTACTCGGACGTGTACACGTCCGAGTACACGACGCCCCGCCCACCGCACGCACCGTTTTTCTCTCGATTTAATCACGACGCCCCGCCCACCGCACGCACCGTTTTTCTCTCGATTTAATCACGACGCCCCGCCCACCGCACGCACCGTTTTTCTCTCGATTTAATCACGACGCCCCGCCCACCGCACGCACCGTTTCTCTCTCGATTTAATCACGAAGCCCCGCCCACCGCACGCACCGTTTTTCTCTCGATTTAATCACGACGCCCCGCCCACCGCACGCACCGTTTTTCTCTCGATTTAATCACGACGCCCCGCCCACCGCACGCACCGTTTTTCTCTCGATTTAATCACGACGCCCCGCCCACCGCACGCACCGTTTTTCTCTCGATTTAATCACGACGCCCCGCCCACCGCACGCACCGTTTTTCTCTCGATTTAATCACGACGCCCCGCCCACCGCACGCACCGTTTTTCTCTCGATTTAATCACGACGCCCCGCCCACCGCACGTACCGTTTTCTTTCGATTTAATCACGACGCCCCGCCCACCGCCCGCACCGTTTTTCTCCCGATTTAATCACGACGCCCCGCCCACCGCACGCACCGTTTTTATCTTAATTTAATCACGACGCCCCGCCCACCGCACGCCGTGTACTATGTGTACTCGTCCGAGTGCACGTGTACTCGGACGAGTGCACATAGCACATGGACGTGTACTCGGACGTGAATTCGGACGTGTATTCGGACGTGTACACGTCCGAATACACGTCCGAATACACGTCCGAATTCACGTCCGAGTACACGTCCATGTGCTATGTGCACTCGTCCGAGTACACGTGCACTCGGACGAGTACACATAGTATCACGACGCCCCGCCCACCGCACGCACCGTTTCTCTCTCGATTTAATCACGAAGCCCCGCCCACCGCACGCACCGTTTCTCTCTCGATTTAATCACGACGCCCCGCCCACCGCACGCACCGTTTTTCATTCGATTTAATCACGACGCCCCGCCCACCGCACGCACCGTTTCTCTCTCGATCTAATCACGAAGCCCCGCCCACCGCACGCACCGTTTTTCTCTCGATTTAATCACGACGCCCCGCCCACCGCACGCACCGTTTTTCTCTCGATTTAATCACGAAGCCCCGCCCACCGCACGCACCGTTTTTCTCTCGATTTAATCACGACGCCCCGCCCACCGCACGCACCGTTTTTCTCTCGATTTAATCACGACGCCCCGCCCACCGCACGCACCATTTCTCTCTCGATTTAATCACGACTCCCCGCCCACCGCACGCACCGTTTTTCTCTCGATTTAATCACGACGCCCCGCCCACCGCACGCACCGTTTCTCTCTCGATCTAATCACGAAGCCCCGCCCACCGCACACCGTTTCTCTCTCGATTTAACCACGACGCCCCGCCCACCGCACGCACCGTTTTTCTCTCGATTTAATCACGACGCCCCGCCCACCGCACGCACCGTTTCTCTCTCGATTTAATCACGACGCCCCGCCCACCGCACGCACCGTTTTTCTCTCGATTTAATCACGACGCCCCGCCCACCGCACGCACCGTTTCTCTCTCGATTTAATCACGACGCCCCGCCCACCGCACGCACC
>CM068324.1:8341827-8459327 GCA_034766995.1 Acanthacorydalis orientalis
TGCGTGCGGTGGGCGGGGCGTCGTGATTAAATCGAGAGAAAAACGGTGCGTGCGGTGGGCGGGGCGTCGTGATACTATGTGTACTCGTCCGAGTGCACGTGTACTCGGACAAGTGCACATAGCACATGGACGTGTACTCGGACGTGAATTCGGACGTGTACTCGGACGTGTACACGTCCGAATACACGTCCGAATACACGTCCGAATTCACGTCCGAGTACACGTCCATGTGCTATGTGCACTCGTCCGAGTACACGTGCACTCGGACGAGTACACATAGTACACGGCGTGCGGTGGGCGGGGCGTCGTGATTAAATCGAGAGAAAAACGGTGCGTGCGGTGGGCGGGGCGTCGTGATTAAATCGAGAGAAAAACGGTGCGTGCGGTGGGCGGGGCGTCGTGATTAAATCGAGAGAAAAACGGTGCGTGCGGTGGGCGGGGCGTCGTGATTAAATCGAGAGAAAAACGGTGCGTGCGGTGGGCGGGGCGTCGTGATTAAATCGAGAGAAAAACGGTGCGTGCGGTGGGCGGGGCGTCGTGATTAAATCGAGAGAGAAACGGTGCGTGCGGTGGGCGGGGCTTCGTGATTAAATCGAGAGAGAAACGGTGCGTGCGGTGGGCGGGGCTTTGTGATTAAATCGAGAGAAAAACGGTGCGTGCGGTGGGCGGGGCGTCGTGATTAAATCGAGAGAAAATTGGTGCGTGCGGTGGGCGGGGCGTCGTGATTAAATCGAGAGAAAAACGGTGCGTGCGGTGGGCGGGGCGTCGTGATTAAATCGAGAGAAAAACGGTGCGTGCGGTGGGCGGGGCGTCGTGATTAAATCGAGAGAAAAACGGTGCGTGCGGTGGGCGGGGCGTCGTGATTAAATCGAGAGAAAAACGGTGCGTTCGGTGGGCGGGGCGTCGTGATTAAATCGAGAGGAAAACGGTGCGTGCGGTGGGCGGGGCGTCGTGATTAAATCGTGAGAAAAACGGTGCGTGCGGTGGGCGGGGCGTCGTGATTAAATCGAGAGAAAAACGGTGCGTGCGTAGGGCGGGGCGTCGTGATTAAATCGAGGGAAAAACGGTGCGTGCGGTGGGCGGGGCGTCGTGTACTCGGACGTGTACACGTCCGAGTACACGTCCATGTGCTATGTGTACTCGTCCGAGTGCACGTGTACTCGGACGAGTACACATAGCACATGGACGTGTACTCGGACGTGTACCGCATGGGCACCGACACACACACACACGTAGAGCGTTTATACCTAACCGCTCTACGTTCACGTTACCGCAAGAGCTTCCGATAACTATGTCGGTTCGACGGAGACGTCGAACCGACAGTACCGACGCTGCTCTTCGACAGCAGTAGAGCGTTTATACCTAACCGCTCTACCTTCGTATCTATCTAGTAATCTTATAACCTGCACCACGTCGTTCTAATACAGTATAAAATCGGAACTTCCTTTCGTTCTGTTTAATTCAGCTTCCGTTACCACCGGAGCTTCCGATAACTAGGTCCGTCCGACGTCTCCGTCGTATCGACAGCGGTAGAGCGTTTATACCTAACCGCTCTACCTTCGTATCTATCTAGTAATCTTATCCATGTTATTTATAAGTATTTACTGCAAGTTCATGTATAGTCGTATTCTAAAATAACATAACATAACAAAACACAAGTTCACGCGCCTGCGCAGTGCGCCGGTCACGTGACCTGGAAATTTGGCCCGAGTTCCGCCCCCACCACCCTGAAAATTTTCTTATTAATTTATTGTGATCAGGAATGTATAAAGCCTAACGATACAGTATAAATTATAAGTGAAAAACTTTGCGATCGGTCTCAGGTAATCGCGTTTCGTACAAAAATATCTACACCGTTTCGGTTACTTACGGCACCGCACCGTCCGTTTTCGTCACTCGCATAGTTTCATTTACTTACGATAACCACACGGTCAGTTTAAGTTACTTACGACATATGCTCAGTTTAAGTTACTTACGACATATGCTCAGTTTCGGTTACTTACGATATACACTGTTCGATGACAAAGGATGTACGCTGCAAAAGATATATTACGGTGTACAATATTTATCACCGATTAAAAAACTTTAAAATAATCATTGAATTAATATATAACGATTACCATGATCCGATACAAAAATAACAGTAGTACATAGCTAGAGGTAACTTAACAATGTGCGAAAAAATACATATTTGTAACGATTAATGTTTATTACAAACAAATATGCGGTTTAAATTGATTATTTTAATATTACCGTAATGATAAAAACAACCGTGAATTAAAGTTTTCAGAAAATCTATTAAACACAGACGAGATGACATCTCAAAACTTCGCACTACCACTTCTCGGATGTTAATCGAGCATACGTAACATTCGTACATACACGACATTCATACGACACACCGGCGTTCCGACTGCCGCCCTATCCTACCCGACGCGTAGCTAACGATAAGCCTACCCGAGTCTGTATTTAAACGATCTATTTAAAACCTGCCTGATATCACAGAACTAAACTATCTACTCCTACCCGAGATGATTCGAATCTAAACGGCCTGAACCGATATAATTAAATGTCGGATACGAGCTAAGCGAGCTAACGACACAAACACTTGTTCAAAACACACGTATCTCGGTGTTCAAACATGTAGACTTTCTGAAAACTTTTGCGATTACATTATAAAACGAAAAAAGGAAATATCGTTAAATATTCGTCCGATGAAAGATCGCTTTCAGCGATTCATATAACTTAAAGGCGAATTATTTTTCAATTATATGTATTGTATATCGCACATTGAAAGTTACCCGTATTGTTGAACATCACTTTTCTATATTTGATACATATATCAAGTAATAAAAGTTTATGAAATAATCATTTACATTGTACATACTCTTACAGGTATGTAAAAATTTGAATATATATAACGAAAAACAATTTCAATACGGAATTTTCCATTAAATATGAACTTTGTTTTTTTTTTATTCAATTTTGAAATAAGAATACGATTTAATGTTTAAATGAAAAAAGCATCTGATTAATATCGATTCTATAAATCGACTTCCAATAAAAAGTATTTAATGTTACAAAATGGAATTGAGTATATTTAAAACGTGCAGCTAAATAATTTTAATTTACTTATAAAAAAAACATTATTCCTGAAATGTTTTCATTTAAGCAAAGATAAAGAAACGGAATTATTCAAAGCAAAAAATAATTAAAATAATAATAATATGATTAGTTAATTTAGTCACGTAAAACATTATCTGATAATACCTGTTTACTTAGAAACAAATATTTTCCATAGAAATGATAAATTGAATTAATGTTTAAAAGAAAAACATTACAGTAAATAAGAATAAAACATTTTCCATAAAGAAATTAAATTGAAAAATCACTGCTTATAAATTTCAAAAAAAAATCTTCATTATTAACTAAGACATGAAAATAAATTCATTTCGTTAAAACACGACTATTTAAATAACATCAATTTCATTATCGTTAAAAAAATACTTTCCTGATGGTTTGAAAAAAAATTAGTATTCGAATAAGAATACGATTTCATAATTAATACGATAGCAATTAATTCATTTACTTTACGATTCATTCAAAGATGTTTACTAATTATATTCACTGATTTAGTTAAATGAAATCTAAATTTTTGTGTTACTTATGACAGTTTAAAATTTAATATATACCGATTGAAATTTAGTTCGTATTTAAAGAAAAACAGCATTTAAATGTAAAAAAAGGTACGTATAACCTTTAATAGAATTACTAACGTATCGTTAACGATAAATTTTAACAATCTACTATTTATAATCATTAGAAAAATTTGTACTAAATGTGTACTGATAAGAAGCCGAATTCTTATTTAACAATTAAAGAGCATTTACATTTTAACAACGATTATTTCACCACCTTTGAGAAAATTCATTTCCAATTTTCTAACATTTATGAACTTTACCAATACTTCATATAGAAATAAGAAAATTTAATAATTTCATCATTAACTAAAATGTTAAAAGTACAGAGTATTATTTAATTCACATGTAAAAATTATTTCAAACTATTTAAATACAATTGAAAAGCATTATAATTATTCTACAGATATGAAATTTAATTCATATTTAATAAAAAATAACGTTCATTTATTATCAACTATTATTTTATCAATAATAAGTAAATCATTAATAATAATTAATTTGTTCATCGAAATAAGAAATTGAAAAAGTTCATAAAAAGTTCATGACTTAAATTTAGTCATGTTTAATAGAAAAAGAGCATTGCAATATTATAGTGTTATTTAAACTTTAAACAATAATTCATTTGAAACAGTCTTATGAGCATTGACAAAAATTTGCATTGAAAGTTCATAGTTAAAAGAAAAAGTATTTAAACAACATATAGAAATCATTAATGTATCTATAAAAATTACTTTTAAATTTCTAATAATCAGTAGAAATGATTCTAATTAATGTATTTATACGAAATTTAAATCACGTTTAATAAAAAAAAAAACACATTTAAATATTATGAACTGTCATACGATCATGAAAAAAATAATTCATTTGTAATTTTTCATCAGTTAACGAGCATCAACAACATTTTATACAGAAATAAGAAATTTAAAAAGCTAATAAATCAAAAAAAATGATATTAAAAATATGTTAATGTCATCAATTTGCTTATTAAATGACAATTTTTTATTACAATTTGTAAACTTTTTAATTAATGCAGAAGCAATAAAAAAAATAGTTCATATTCAATCAAAAAAGAGCATGCAATCATAATTGAACATTATTTTAGCCTTTTGAAACAAACTACTAATTTATAATGTTCAATCATTTACCGGTCTTAATAACATTGATTTCATTCAAAGTTGGATTGTTGAAAGTTGAGAAGTATTTCGAAAGTTTTTTGCTTATAAAGATTACTTCATTATAATCATTAAAAAATATAATTAATCTAATGATAAAAATTAACATTTAATTAGAAGAGTAATTAAATATTACCAATTATTTCACTTTATGAACAACATTATTAACTTTCAACTATTTATGAAATTTAGAACAACTTTATATAGAAATATGAAATTGAACAAGATTGTAAAATTGAAAGAAAAAGTATTTAAATGTTACCAATGCCATTAATAATTCAACTATGAACATTTGATTAAAATTTGTACTATTATTTATGAAAAACATTCAATCAGTGCAAAAGTAAGAAATTGAGTTCATATTTAATAAACAAAAATTAAACATTATTGATTCTCATTAATTACTTTTTTTAAAAAAACAATGTTCTATTTGTAGATTTTTGAAATGAGTTATTAGAAATAAATTTAAGTTCTATTTAAAGAAAGTATAAAGTAATTACTTTTACATTTGATCTGTTTATGAAAGTAAATTTCTATTTTAATAAATGTGAATTTTAGAAATAAATTAATATAAAAATATTAACTACTTATTAAATAAAAAAAATATTCTAAATTTTACCAATCATATTAATTATTATTTATGAACTTCAATTTGTTTTACTTTGTTTACAAACTGTGAATGTAAAAAAAAGTTTTTAAGTATTTAAATTTAATTAATGCATAATGGAACCGATTGCTCTTTTTTATTTCTTATGAACTTAATTCTTCTTTAAGAAGAATTAAATATACTACTCCTATTAATTTATCTTTAAATAATTTGCAATTTTCTTTTATATCCGAATTTACTTTTTCGTTTAGATTATTATAAAATGTATCATTTCGATTAATTTATCATTTAAATAATATGCAGTTTTCTTTTACTTATGAACTTAAGAGAATCTAAAAATTTGCAATTTACTTTTAGTTTTAATGAATCGTTAAAATAGAATCATTTAAATAGATGATTCATTGTCAATGCTATTAAATTTTTGCTCTTATAGAAAAAGTGATGTTGCAATCAATACCTTATTATTCGAATATCGCACTTTTTAACCGAATATATAGAAATATTTGGGTTAACAATAATAAATTATTATAATTAATAACTATAAATAAGTTTCTTTGTTCTGGTTTCTGGTTGTAACTCCTGTCGTCCGCACTGGAAACAAACTGAACAGCTATCACCCTCTCATGATGGCAAATCTTTATAGTCCTATTTAATTTCTAGAAATTCTTCATCTTCTGACACCTGAAAACATTTTTATATTCTTTATATAACACATTCATTAATACTTTAAAACAAAATATATAAATACAATTTGCAATATTTCATGCATACAACCTATTTCAGTCACTCACTTTCAACTATAAAAAAATTACCAAAAAAGAAAAGAAAATATGAATGGGATGTGTTTTTACTGCAAAAATTTATAAGTATTTGGTTGTATGAAAATTTAACTTTAAATATATATATATATATATATATATATATATATATATATATATTACAAAAACAAATAAACAGCAAAAGACTGATATATTGATACAAAATATAACAATGGATATGAATGAAACATTTTAAAAAACTATTTTCAATCTAATAATTAGGTATGTTCAATAAGAGAAAAGATAATTTCAACTTAAAAAATTGATAGAATTGGTGAAAAACTGATTTCAATCATTTACACCCTTAATAAATTTCATTACTAACGTATAAAAAGAAAACTTAAGTTTATTATAAAAAGAGCATTTAAAAGTAGAACTTACAATATTTTTATATAATGAAGAATAGAATGATGGAATCACAATTTTAATTTTAAAATAAACAAAAACGAAACATTTAAAATTTAACTATATATGACTTGTTATATATATATATATATATATATATATATATATATATATATATATATATGTTATATGATCAAATATTGAAAAAGAAACTGAATAAAATAAAAATTACAAATTAAGCACCAAAATCAGTAAATTAATTTAAGATTATCATGAAAATCTATTTCAAATTAAAATTCATCGAATATTAATTAAATGCAAAAAGAATAAAAACTGGTAAAACAATATTAAAGAAAGTAAACAATTACAATTTAAAAAAAATAATTGTAAAGTTAAACAAATATGCATAATTAATTAATGAAAAATAACTAAACAGTTCTTTTTCTTATCAAATCATTTGGTGCTTAAATAATTTATGCAAATAGATTCAACTATTAACAGGCAAAATGTTTAAGAAAAAAATCAAAGAAAAATTTTAAAAAAGTAATGTTGAAACATGAAACTATTTTCTGTATATATTTGATTATTTAATATCAAAGTTTTTAGACTATACTAACTTATCTAAAAATTTTATTTCCTCAAATTGTTAAAAAGTCAATTCGAATTCAAAATGATTTTATAGAAATTAATGAAATAGTTTGATCTGCAGCACAATTTTATAGAATATTTTTTTAATACAATTGAACAAAAAAATTAATACAATTTCAATTACTGTATATAACACCAAAAAACTTTACTAATGATAAATTAATTTACATCAAATTATATGTATAAATTAAAGTGTATTAAATTAGACTAATTATGAATTTATTAATAATATGATTGTTAATGAAGAAAATTTAATTTTCAGATTAAAAAAATATATACTTTCAATAGAATCAAACTTAAACAATAAAACGAAAAGAGCCAAAATGATATTTTAACAATCGTAAAACAATGTAAAATTTGTCTTTTAATATGGAATGGAAAAATACATTAAGAATACTGCAAATGAAACACCTTGCATATTAATTATTGAAAGTAGTGAAAAAAAATCCGATTATAAATTATTGTTAGAATGAAAATTTATTTCAAATACTAAATAATTTGATTAAAAAAAAAACAGTTACTTTTGATTAGCTATATAAATTTGAAAATTAAAATTACACTTGAAAATTAAGTTCAAATTTAATAAAAACATTAAATGATTTTAACTATTATAATATACATAATATCAAGAAAGTTTACCAATTGCAATATGTAAATTTATTTCGAAATGTAATTATAAATTAAAATGTATTAGATTAATTATTTAATCTATTATCAGTGAGAAAATTTATATATTAAAAAAATTCTTAGATGAGATCAAAATTAAACACGAAATTATATTCAACAATAGGCAACAAAGAAATGATTATATTTTTAAAAATACGTTTGGAAATATAGTGATACTGTGAAAAATCTACATACTTATTATCGAATGAAACTAAAGTGTGTTATAAATTGAACATTAGAGTCATTAAAATTAATTTTACAACAATCAAAATACGCGAAACAAAAAAAGTCTAAACATTTAATTAAATTAAGAAATTCACATGTGTTGCATAAAAGGATTTTTTTTTAAAATCACGAAGTTTAATGAAATCAAGTTACTGTGCATATTTTATTTAAATGAATTGTTTACTTTTGTAATGAAATTTAAAATTTTAAAAGATAAAACTTACTTTGCCATACAGCGCTTTTAGTTTCTGGTTAATTAACTGCAATCTCTGAATTTTATCCAATGGTTATTTTATTCTTCGATTATTTATAAATTTTGAGATTAGTTGAACAGATTCTAATGGAACATAAAAATTTATTAGTTAATATTCTTAAGTTTTTTAATTATTACTTTATAATTATTAAAAGTATATTTATATTTCAATTTTATGCTACATATTTATTTTGTATTAATTAGATTTTTAAATGAAATGCTTACTTTTAAAATGAAGACTGGATAGAAGATTGCCTTGTTCTATACAAGCACCAAAACAACATAATTTAGTAATCCCCATGTTCAGCATCCGAAATTTGATCTAACATACTCTTCATACGATGCTAAAACTAATAATTTAGTACCTAGAACAGAATATTTTTACTACAAAAGTTTATATATGTATATTTAAAAATAGTATTTTATATTTTAACTTTTTTCCTTAACATTTTTAACTTCCCGTCATACATATTCCGTAGTAAAGATATACATTTCAGTGCTATGTATTCACGATCTTTATGAGAAACCGGATCCATTTGGTATCAAAAGCATCTGAAACTTTATGATTTTTTAACCACACTGTAATTAATGAATCGAGTATATTTTTTCTTACTTTTTTATGCCATTATTACATAATATTTAATATCCACATCGGTCTGGCGATCTTCCAAATTCGTTTTAAAGTATAGGGTAGTGTAATAAAATGATTTTAAGATTTAATGAATCGTACGAACTTTTAATATTATGTTCGTGTTAAATATCCGATGCAGAATGTTAAACATTTATCATTTTACAAAATATATTGTTATAACAGTATCCTCTGATTACACATACGACGTGCAGTGTAATCAATAACTAGAACCATGGTTCAAATAGTGTGGTTCAGTGGTAGTGTGGTTCATGTTGAGTCAACCACAATGTTTGCTGTTTGGTGAAACATTTTCAGAATAAACCCTACCTCAGTAACAAAATGTTAAAAAAATGAATTTAAAACTACAAGCAAAGCAAAGTACGAAGCATCCGAGTAACACCCGTGTAGGATTACAGGCCCGGGGATACCCCAGCCACTCTCGCCCAGCGCTCTGCACTTCTCAACCGAATGTACGTTTTCGTGATGTCATCGAAGAATGTGGATGCGGTTCTCGAAGAAACCTGAAACCCTAGTCAAAAACCTAAGCTATAAAAAAAAACGAGAGATCTCTCATAAAAACCCTACTCTAAAGTCTAATCTAAAGCACAAGTGAGAAGCGAGACAGAAAGTCTCATAAAATAAAGGTCAGGGAAAACAACACAAAAACCCTGAAAAAAAGGACAAAACAGACTGCCTCGCACCTCCAGGTTTGAAGACTTCTCGATGGCGAAAACGTAGACGGTTATAGTTAGCAAAGGGGGCGATCGCTTAAGTACTACCTAGAGGTGAAACCAAAATATCCTGTACCCTTAACGCAATCCCAGTTTAACGTTTATTAGACATCTGGTTCGTACTCACGGACAATCTTAAAATGAATTTGAAGAATTCACTAAAAGATTTTTATGAATTTACAGTTAAAGTGATCGGGCGATCACGATACAAAACCCCGAGGCACTTACATTTACAATACTGAAAACTAATTTTATGATCTTTCTCGATCACGATGTTTTAACGTTGCTTCAGTGCTTCTAACGTGTTATGTTAGAAATATATATATCGTTATACGACGAATCTTCAAATCGACTTCAGTAATCAGAAGAACATATATAACAAATTAAAATTTAAAAAAAATGTATTTTAAAATAATGAAAAAAACAATTTATCAAATTTAATTTTATGTAAATTAAACAAAACTACTCTATACTTAAATATTCATCCATGATAGTAAAAATTCTAAAAAAAAATAAACAATGTACAATAACTCTAAAAATTGTTAATATTGAAAAATGTAAAATTATTTTGAAAATTTGTTAAAAAATAGTTAAATGTTTTTAATTTAGATAGATTTAAACATATATTTAAAAAATTCAATCGAAAAACTACAATTACTTACAATTAAATACGACTGTAGGAAAATTCTTGAACAGTGTATTGGACGGACGGCGTTCGATACAGAAATGAGTCGCGCAAGCCGTGCAATGGTCAGTGAAGGCCAGTCGATTCGTGACGCAGCTACGAGTGAATTATATAAAATGCTAACACGGTGCTGTTACAATGCTTCCATAAGACTTTCAAAACTAGGTCAAATGAAACCGATTATTTAATGGAAAAAATATATTTCAAATAATAACGATTTTATGTTTTCATGATTTATCCATTGTCCAATATAATGAAAACTGGATATTTTTACAAAAAAAATACACCAAATATTAATTTTAAAATTATATCTCTCATAATTAATGCCTCTCTCTCTCTCTATCTATCTATCTATCTATCTATCTATATATATATATATATATATATATATATATATATATATATATATATATGTATATATACATACATACATACATATATATATATATATATATATATATAATTATATATATATATATATATATATATATATATAATATATATATGTGACGTTTGCGATTGTCGATTGTTAAAAATGGCCATTATTATCTGCAACAAAACAGTCAAATCCTCCCTGTTAAAATCAATATTACCATGGCTAAATTAATAGTAAAAAATTGAAAATGTTCTAAAAAAGTGGACGAAATTTCGAATTAGATTGTGGAATACAAGCTAGTGGGATTTTTAAAAAAATTGTAAATATTTTATAACTTTTAAGGTACAGCAGTATCATTTTACATTCATAGTTTTATGTATAAATATTTATTTATAATAATTTTCTGTCGAATGATTCTAATTTGATATTATTTATTTTCAGAAAACAAATAAGAAATTACATTACGAAAAATCAATAAATAGACTGAATATGATCCTGCCACCAGTATTCTTGCTTGTCATACAAGACGACTAAAAGGAGCTCGGTTCCGAATTACCGAGGGAACGATGTATGCATCTGCTGCAATTGTGAGTACTCAGTATTTTCTTTAAAATACATTCATTTCTATTTTTTATTGATTAAATGTTTTTCCTAACAATGTATTGATTTTTAATCTCGTAATATAGCAATAAAATAATAATATCCATTCTTTATATACTTTATTATTAACTATACATAGAGTATTTTCTTAAATCTAAGACAGATGCGTACGGCCATCTCTATGAAAAACTGAAATATATTTTTTCCTGTGTTTGAAACGTCAGTATGAAATTAGTTTTCGTATAAGTTGGGATATAAACTAAAAAAAAATTAGTACTTTCCCTTAGTCAGATGGTAAATAAATTTTTTTTCTTTAAGTATTTAGTTTAGAAATTACATGAATAGCAACAGATGGCGTAGCTAGTTCGATTTTGAATTTAAAATGTTTAAATGAAAACACAGACAGATTTAATATACACATATTTAATATATAAGGAATACTACTTTGTTAGCATTTAGCTTGTAAAAAAGATGTATATATACACAAACATGTATATTAATATTATTTATTATTTTTGACGATCCACCGTTTTTTATTTGAAATTATTTCAAACTGAACCATCGAATACCTCTTGTTTCATTTATAAATATTTTTAAAAATGACAATAAGAAATATATATATATATATATATATATATATATATATATATATATATATATATTAATATTGTTACAACCAAAGCATATTTCATTTGCAGTCAAAGTTAAAAATATAAAGCATTCAATATTATGAGTTCCCTGAAACATTACATGTATAAATAGAAATGGAAGAAGCTATAATGATGTTCTAAATAATAAATACGTCTAGACAATAAAATATAATTAGTAATATATATATATATATATATATATATATATATATATATATATATACATATATACATATATATATATATATATATGTATATATATATACATGTTGCTATTTAAATGTTGAGTATGTTAAAATTGTTGAGTTGAAATGCTTACAATGTACTAATACCTATAAAAATTAGACGTTGTAAAAATTCACACGTTTAAATACAATCATTTTATGTCTTAAGAACTGTATTTCAGTAATTACAAAGACTGATTAATAGAAATGTTAATAAAATATAAATAAACACTAAAGAAATGAGCATTGAATACATTCATGAAAACATTTGCTGACTAATATTCTTCAAACTGAATTGAACATTATATTAACTAGAAGTATGAATAAATTTGATTACATTTTCATGTTTTATACTCTAAACCTTATACTGTTCTCTATTTATCTTTTAAAAATTCTTGCTTCATAAATTTTATATATGATAGTGTTGTAGACAAATTAATTTTACTTATTTTTCAAATATTTTCCATATATACTCAATTTTTATAGAATAAGCAATGAAAACAAATATATGCAGTTATAGTTTGCATATGCATAATTTCATATGCATAAAGTTAATATTTCCATGTATGAAAAAACATGCCTTCAAAAAAAGATCATATAGATAGTGGTTTACTTTTGAAATTTATTTCATTTCGATAATATAAATTAATATTACTAGAATTTATGAATATTTTCGATTTCTCTATATATTTATTGCTCCTCTATCAGTACTGAATAAGTACGTACAGAAATAATTTTAAAAAGTCTTACAAATTGATAAAAATTACAGATAATAATTGAAATCATGTATGCTAAACAAAAAGGTTGTTGGTAAACAAATAATTATATATGTGTTTTATATCAACTTCTTTAAAAGGCCTAACTAAAAGAATTCCTATTTCAGAATGAATGTTATTGCATTTTTTCATGGATTTATTTTAGAAAAAGAATATTTTAACTAATTTTCTAATTCTTTTTCAAACAATTAGTGAAACTTTGAAAGTAAATACTAGTGTTCCCTGTAATAGGTTTATTTCTATGCTACATGTCACTCATCATCACAATGAGTTTATCGACTTTTCTAAAAGAATGTAGCACATGTACTAAAATTGATATAAAATTTGTGGTCGCGTAGGAAATTCATGCGATTTTTTAGATTTGCATAAAAAATCGCGTGAGATGTTATGTCATGTACTAACATGATATCTGCAGTATTTAAAATATATGTTGGAAAGAGCGGAACAAGTCATAATACAATTCTAACGACAATTTGATTCAGATTAAATATTAAAGATATTTTGATTAGAATAAACCATTTACTTCAATCAAATACATTCAATATTTAAACTGTCTCAAAAAAGGTATATTTACATTATTTTTCTGTAATATTCATATTCGTTTAAATCATCGATTTTATTGACAATTTAAAACATAGGATATTTTAGTGTTGAGTACGTTAATTAATGCAATTCCACTTTTGAATGAAAGATAAGTTATATATAGTGAATTATAAACAACAACTAAAAACATGTACACACACACTATTCCAAGAACAAAAACAATATTTCATTTATATGACTAGATAGATATACTATGTGATATTTGAATACAGAATACAGAATCCGTTCGGTGCAAGGTGATGAAACGAAATACTGCAAAAATTGTTTTTGCAATAATTTATATTTTGAAAATTGACAGTTTTTGAATGGCAAATCGATACTAGACACCCATTTAAACTCTGAATAGGTTTCAGTACATCGTTAACGCGTGCGGTGTCGGAACAATCGCGTCTGCAATTTCGCACTGACGTCACTGGAAATGTAAAATTTCGCGTAAATCGACCATTTTTGATGCGCGATGCAATACTAGACGTCTATTTGAATACTGAACCGGTATCACTTTGTCGATTTAGCGTACAGGGTCAGAGAAATAGGGCCCGAATTTTGTGACTGGCCCACATTGCAGGCCGATTCAAATACACTTTTTAGAGGTCGATGTCACTTTTAAACATTAATACGTGGGTCTATAAACCGACCCGCTTCCGATGCGATGAAAAAATTGCTAAGAAAGCGAAAAAAATTTTTTTGCAAAATATTTTTTTTTGCAAATCGATAGTTTTTGTGCTGCAAAGCGATACTACACGTCCGTTGAATCTCCGAACTCGTTCCAGTTCATCGTTAGCATACGTGGTTCTCGAGCAATCGCATCTGCAAATTCGCTCTGACGTCACTGAAAATGTGGTAATTTCGCAAATCTGCCATTTTTGTTGTGCGATGCGATACTACACGCCCATTTGAACACTGAATCGGTGTCGGTTTGTCAATTAGGCGTACAGGGTCGGCGCAATATGATCCGAAAATTTGCGACCCGCTCACTTCGCGGGCCGATTCAAATACCTTCTACGTTCCGACTTCACTTTTAAACACCAGGACGTGTATCTACGGACCGCCCCGCTTGCGATGCGCCAAAAAACTCGAAAAAAATTTCCTCAAATTCACATATCCCTACCTTTGATCACGATTTTCGAACGCGAATTTTTTTTCGCAAATCTGCAATTTTTTCGACGCGGATAGAAACTAGACGTCCATCTGAACTACGAATAGTTTTCGGTTTCTCGATAACACGCGTAACGCCGGAGTTATAGCGTCTGAAATAGTTTGCGGGTCCGCAAAATCGTCTTTTTTCGCATTTTTCGCACACTTCCCACCGTTGAATTTGCTTCCAAACGCGGAAACTAGGTGCGCCGGACCCGTCCGCTCCCGATGCGCCGAAAAAAACATCGAAAAGTCGATGTGCAGAAATTTGCAATTTCGCAAGTCAGAAGTCAGGGCGTGGCATTTTTCGATATTTGTCCGTAGATTTGATGGTGGAGGCGCATAAAGTATTGATGTGCCCAGCGGGCATTTTCCTTTCGGAAATCGCTTGTTTCGCGTGATTCTAGACGTCTACACGGACTGTATGCAAGTGTCGGTATGCAGCCCGCACAGGCCCGGTGCAGCATGCCCGAGAAAATTTGTAAATAGACGAAAAAATTACAAATCGGTGATTTTTTCGATGCGGTGCGATATTAGACGCCCGTCCGACCTTCGAACCGACGTCGCTTTTTCGCTCACATGTACAGGGCCGACACAGGGGCCCGACAATCAGTCGATGACTGGAATTTTCAATGTCGTTTCTAGACGTTTGTAAGTGCCGGCGCCAACTCTTATCGCGTAATTACAAATGTCCGACGCCTTCTTACTTCCAATGCGCCAAAAAATTGCAAAAAACATTTGTATTATGCGTGTAGGCGTGTATGTTTTTTCATAATTGTTTCAATCTTACAAATCGACAAATCTGGCGGTACAGAGCGAATGTACGGGTGTAATGGAATTGCGATCCGGCGTCTGTCATCCATCTCCGCGTTCAGGGCCGGCATAACGGCCCCACGCCCGTACGAGTCTACTTATCGTTCTGAATCCGCTGGAGATATTCGCAGACGAGCGGATAGCATGAATCAAAATCTTATTTATTGTACGCAAATAAATAATTTAACATATTTTAATATTTTTACATCAGTAGACCGTCCATAGTCGTTGAATTAATTATTAACGGTCCATTTGGCGAAGCAACGTCAAAAAAAACTCAGATCGATCGAGAATGACCCGGCGTGATTTTCAGACCGATGGTGTAGGCGCCTCGATGCATTATAGAAACGATGGTGGACGGTTGGCTTCGTATTGTTGCAAAAATATTTTATATCTAGATCGCCACTTCTCCTCACAGTCTTATTGAACTGCCACAGTTTATTAATGGTTAAACGGTTGCAAATTGTCATCGTATGTATCCAGTATATCAGTCGAACAGGGACGAGCCAGTTTCATTGTTTACATGATAGTCATTGAAAAAAATACAACAGCATATCCGAGTCCGATAATCGACGGAACCGGTTCGGCGCGCGGTCGTGAAACGAACTGCCGGCCGACGAAATCGCACGTTAGACGTATTTGTGATGAAGTGAACATTTCTATTGAGGCAAAATCACTTGTACATGGGCCTATGGACCGGCTCGCTTCCGATGCGGCGAAAAAATCGCCAAAAACGCGAAAAAAATTTTTTTGCAAAAAATTATTTTTTGCAATTCGATAGTATTTGTACTGCAAAGCGATACTAGAAGTCCGTAGAAACTCCGAACCGATTCTATTTCATCGGTAGCATGTGTGGTTCCGGAATAATCGCGCCTGCAAATTTGCTCTGACGTCACTGAAAATGTGGAAATTTCGCAAATCGACAATTTTTGTTGCGCGATGCGATAGAGAACGTCCATTTGAACCCTGAATCGTTGTCAGTTTGTCAATTAAGCGTACAGGGCCGGAACAATACGGTCCGAAAATTTGTGGCCCGGCCACTTTGAGGGCCGATTCAAATACCTTCTACGTTCCGATTTCACTTTTAAACGCCAGGACGTGTATCTACGGACCGCCCCGCTTACGATGCGCCAAAAAACTCGAAAAAAATTTCCTCAAATTCACGTACCCCTACCTTTGATCACGACTTTCGAACGCGAATTTTTTTTCGCAAATCTGCAATTTTTTCGACGCGGATACAAACTAGACGTCCGTCTGAACTACGAATAGTTTTCGGTTTCTCGATAGCACGCGTAACGCCGGAGTTACAACGTCTGAAAGAGTTTGCGGGTCCGCAAAATCGTCTTTTTTCGCATTTTTCGCACACTTCCCACCGTTAAATTTGCTTCCAAATGCGGAAACTAGGTGCGCCGGATCCGTCCGCTCCCGATCCGCTGAAAAAAACATCGAAAAGTCGAAGTGCAAAAATTTGCAATTTCGCGAGTCAGAAGTTAGGGCGTGGCATTTCTCGATGTTTGTCCGTAGATTTGATGGTGGAGGCGCATAAAATGTTAATGTGATCGGCGAGACTTTTCCTTATGGAAATCGCTTGTTTCGACGGTGTCATATGATTCTTGACGTCTACACGGACTGTATGTCAGGGTCGGTGTGCGGCCCGCACAGGCCCGGTGCAGCAGGCCCGAGAAAATTTGTAAATAGATGAAAAAATTGTAAATCGGAAACTTTTTCGACGCGATGCGATATTAGACATCCGTCAGAGCTTCGAACCGACGTCGCTTCCTCGCTCATATGTACAGGGCCGGCGCAGATGCCCGAAAACCAATCGAAGACGTGAATTTCATTCGTCATTTCTAGACGTTTATGGGGATCGGTGTTAACTTTTATCACGTAATTATAAATTTCCGAGGCCTTCTCACTTCCAATCCGCCAAAAAAATTGCGAAAAACATTTGTATTACACGTGTAGGTGTGTATGTGTGTATGTTTTTTCCAAATTGTTTGAATCTTGAAAATGGATGAATCTGGCAGTACAGAGCGAATGAATATGTCTAGTGGAACTGCGGACCGGTGTCGGTTATTCGGTCGCGCGTGCAGGGCCGGAACAACGGCCCGAAGCACAAGCTATCGTTGATCGCTTCTGATACCGTTTCAAGCACATTTAAACAACCGAAAATTTAACATACGTATGTTTAAGGAATATCACGCTTGCGATGCGCCGAAAAATTGTCGAAAAAAAAACAAGAATTTTTTTTATTAAATTGTTTTTTTAGCCAAAATTATTTTTGAAAGCGACGACGATTTTGGCTGTGTAGGACGATAGCGGCTATCAATCACTACAGTGGATTAGTGGCGTTCCGCGCTTCAACACACAGGGCCGGGACGGCGGCCCGAAAACCAGTTAGGAGCTGTTTGATTTGATCGTAGTTTTGTGACACTTTTAGGCGCTAGGGCAAAGTTCCAACGATGAATCGCAATTGTATGAGTAGGCACGTTTTCGATTCCAACAAAAATATCGCAATAAACAATTAGTACATCATAGGCTGGCTCCAGCCATCTCTGTCGTCTAATGATGTGTCAGTATGAATCAATCTTATGTATTGTACACAAATAAATAATAAACATATTTTATTGTTTTTACATTAGTAGACCGTTCATAGTCGTCGAGTTAATGTTTAACGGTCCATTTGGCAAAGCAATGTCAAGAAAAAACTTAAATCGATCGTTAATGACCAGCGTGCTTTTCAGACCGATGGTGTAGGCACCCCTGGTACATTTTAGAAACTATGGTGGACGGTTGGCTTCGTGTTGTCGCAAAAATATTTTATATCTAGCTCTCCACTCTCCTCACAGTCTCATTAAACTGCGACAGTTTATAAATGAATACACGAGTGCAAAATGTCATCGTGTATATATATATATTATATTTTTAAATTGACAGTTTTTGCATTGCGAAGCGATACTAGATATCCATTTAAATTCTGAATCGGTTTTAGAAAATCGGTAACGCGTGCGGTACAGGAACAATCGGGTCTGTAATTTCGCACTGACGTCACTGGAAATGTGAAATTATCGTAAATCGACCATTTTTGTTGTGCGATGTGATACTAGACGTCTATTTGAATACTGAACCGGTATCACTTTGTCGTCAATTTAGCGTACAGGGTCGGAGAAATAGGGCCCGAATTTTCAGATTGGCCCACTTTGCAGGCCGGTTTGAATACATTTTAGAGGCCGGTGTCACTTTTAAACACTAGTACGTCTGTCTACAAACCGACCCGCTTCCGATGCGATGAAAAAATTGCAAAGAAAGTGAAAAAAAAATATTTGCAAAATATTTCTTTCTGCAAATCGATAGTTTTTGTGATGCAAAGCGATACTAGACGTCCGTTGAATATCCGAACTCGTTCCAGTTCATCGGTAGCATGCATAGTTCCGGAATAATCGCGTCTGCAAATTCGCTCTGACGTCACTGAAAATGTGGTAATTTCGCAATTCGGCAATTTTTGTTGTGCGATGCGACACTAGACGTCCATTTGAACACTGAATCGGTGTCGGTTTGTCAATTAGCCGTACAGGGCCGGAGTAATATGGTCCGAAAATTTGCGACCCGCCCACTTCGGGGGCCGATTCAAATACCTTCTACGTTCCGATTTCACTTTTAAACGCCAGGACGTGTATCTACGGACCGCCCCGCTTGCGATGCGCCAAAAAACTCGAAAAATTTTTTCTCAAATTCACGTACCCCTACCTTTGATCACGATTTACGAACGCGAAATTTTTTTCGCAAATTTGCAATTTTTTCGCCGCGGATGGAAACTAGATGTCCGTCTGAACTACGAATAGCTTTCGGTTTCTCGATAGCACGCCTAACACCGGAGTAATGGCGCCTGAAAGAGTTTGCGGGTCCGAAAATTCGCCTATTTTCGCATTTTTCGCACACTTCACACCGTTAAATTTGCTTCCAAATGCGAAAACTAGGTGCGCCGTATCCGTCCGCTCCCGATCCGCTGAAATAAACATCGAAAAGTCGAAGTTGAAAAATTTGCAATTTCGCAAATCAGAGCATTTTTCGATGCTTGTTTATGGAGATGATGGTGGAGGCGCAACGATTTGATGGTGGAGGCGCACAATGTATTAACGTGCTCGGCGGGCGTTTTCCTTTTGGAAATCGCTTGTTTCGACGGTGTCACATGATTCTAGACGTCTACATGGACTGTATGCCATTGCCGGTGCGGCCCGCACAGGTCCGGTGTACCAGGCCCGAGAAAATTTGTAAATAGATGAAAAAATTACAAATCGGTAATTTTTTCGACGCGATGCGATTTCACACGTCCGTCGGACCTTCGAACCGACGTCGCTTCCTCGCTCACATGTACAGGGCCGGCACAGAGGCCCGAAAATCAGTCGACGACCGGAATTTCCTATGTCGTTTCTAGACGTACATAAGTGCTAGTGCCAACTTTTATCGCATATTTACAAATGTACGAGGCTTTCTCACTTACGATCCGCAAAAAAAATTGCAAAAAAACAGTTTTATTGTGCGTGTACGTGTGTATGTATGTATGATTTTTTCAAAATTGTTTCAGTCTTGTAAATCGATGAATCTGGCGGTACAGAGCGCATGTATATGCTTAGTGGAACTGCGGACCGGCCGGGCCTCGCCGCGCGAGGCCCGGCGAATTATTAAATTGCGACAGTTTATAAATGATTCAACGGGTGCAAAATGTCATCGTATAAATCCAGTATATCGATCGAATTGGGACGAATTACTTTCATTGTTTACCGGTTAGTCGCATAAAACACCGTTCCATTTCCATTTACAGTTTCTTCGAGTCCGATAATCGACGGAATCAGTCCGGCGCGCGGCGGTGAAACGAACTGCCGGCCGACGAAATTGCCCGGCCGTACGGACACACGATAGACATATTTGCGCCGAAGAGAACATTTCTATTGATGTAAAATTACTTGTACGTGAGTCTACGGACCAGCTCGCTTCCGATGTGGCGAAAAAATTGCCAAAAACGCGAAAAATTTTTTTTGCAAAAATTTATATTTTGGAAATTAATAGTTTTTTCATTACGGAGCGATACTATACGTCCGTCGAATCTCCAAACTCGTTTCAGTTCATCGGTAGCATGCGTGGTTCCCGAGCTATCGCGTCTGCAAATTCGCTATGACGTCACTGAAACTGTGGTAATTTCGCAAATCGGCAATTTTTGTTGTGCGATGCGAAACTAGACGTCCATTTGAACACTGAATCGGTATCGGTTTGTCAATTAGCCGTACAGGGCCGGAGTAATATAGTCCGCAAATTTACGACCCGCCCACTTCGGGGGCCGATTCAAATACCTTCTACGTTCCGATTTCACTTTTAAACGCCAGGACGTGTATCTATGGACAGCCCCGCTTGCGATGCGCCAAAAAACTCGAAAAAAATTTCCTCAAATTCACATATCCCTACCTTTGATCACGATTTTGGAAAGCGAAATTTTTTTCGCAAAATTGCAATTTTTTCGACGCAGATTGAAACTAGACGTCTGTCTGAACTACGAATAGCTTTCGGTTTCTCGATAGCACGCCTAACGTCGGAGTAATGGCGCCTGAAAGAGTTTGCGGGTCCGAAAATTTGCCTATTTTCGCATTTTTCGCACACTTCCCACCGTTCAATTTGCTTCCAAATGCGAAAACTAGGTGCGCCGTATCTGTCCGCTCCCGATCCACTGAAAAAAACATCGAAAAGTCGAAGTTGAAAAATTTGCAATTTCGCAAATCAGAGCATTTTTCGATGCTTGTTTATGGAGATGATGGTGGAGGCGCAACGATTTGATGGTGGAGGCGCACAATGTATTAACGTGCTCGGCGGGCGTTTTCCTTTTGGAAATCGCTTGTTTCGACGGTGTCACACGATTCTAGACGTCTACACGGACTGTATACCAGTGCCGGTGTGCGGCCCGCACAGGCCCGGTGTACCAGGCCCGAGAAAATTTGGAAATAGAAAAAATTACAAATCGAAAATTTTTTCGACGCGATGCGATATTGCACATCCGTCGGACCTTCGAACCGACGTCGCTTCCTCGCTTACATGTACAGGGCCGGCACAGAGGCCCTAAAACCAATCGAAGACGGGAATATCATTCGTCATTTCTAGACGTTTATGAGCGTCGGCGTTAACTTTTATCGCGTAATTATAATTGTCCGAGGCTTTCTCACTTAGGATCCGCAAAAAAAAATTCAGAAAAACATTTGTATTGTGCGTGTACGTCTGTATGTATGTATGATTTTTTCCAAATACAGAGTGAATATAGGCGCCTGTTGGATACGCGAACTTGCGTCTGTTCCTATATCGCACACGCAGAGCCGTAGTAACAGCCCGATGTCCGTATCAGAGGCTAGTTTCATCCACCTCTGATCTCGATTGATATACTGTTAGGTTTAATTAGACGAACGGTAGTCTACGAATACGTCACAGTAAAGCAAGTAGAATCAATGTTGTGTTTTGTACATGTTAATATATGATACACATTCTTTACTGTATATCAGTACGTTCGTAGTCGTCTAATCAATGTTTAGCCGTCCATTTGGCCAAGCATCGTTAAGAAGAATTAATGAATTAGATGTTTTTTATACTGATATAGAATATAGATTAATTATTTGCATATTAAACACACTGTGTTTTATATATATATATATATATATATATATATATATATATATATATATGTATTTGTATGTTAAATAATTAATTAAAATATTTTTATTTCAAATTTAATTTCAATCTGTTATATTATATAGGGATTGTTAAATATAAAAATTGATTAATTACAATGTAAATAATTATTAAATTATTTTATGTTTATGTTTAAAATAAATAAAAAAATCATTTAAAATTTAGTTTAAAAACTTTATTTATTTATATTCACTTTACATTAAATACACTTTTATAAAACATAAAATTATAAAAATATAAATTAATATAATTAATAAATATCATTAATATTTAAATATCAATTAATGTTCTGCTTTATGTAGAGTCCGTTTGGTCGTGGTACTATAGAGATACCTGTAAATTAAAATTAGAGACATTAGTTTAGGTTAGATTTTATTCTTTTAGATTTTTTTTTAAGTATGCCATTACATGTAATGCTATTGTATGTAAGCGAGGCTATACATTCGCTCTACACCACCAGATTCATCGATTTGTAAGACAAACAATTTGAAAAAAATCATACATACACACACACACGTACATGCACAATACAACTATTTCTTTGCAATTTTTTTTGCGGATTGGAAGTGAGAAGGCCTCGGAAATGTATAATTACGTGATAAAAGTTAACACCGATCCCCATAAACGTCTAGAAATGACGAATGAAATTCCCGTCTTCGATTGGTTTTCGGACCTCTGCGCCGGCCCTGTACATGTGAGCGAGGAAGCGACGTCGGTTCGAAGGTCCAACGGATGTGCAATATCGCATCGCGTCGAAAAAATTTTCGATTTGTAATTTTTTCTATTTCCACATTTTCTCGGGCCTGGTACAGCGGGCCTGTGCGGGCCGCACACCGGCACTGGTATACAGTCCGTGTAGACGTCTAGAATCGTGTGACACCGTCGAAACAAGCGATTTCCAAAAGGAAAACGCCCGCCGAGCACGTTAATACATTGTGCGCCTCCACCATCAAATCGTTGCGCCTCCACCATCATCTCCATAAACAAGCATCGAAAAATGCTCTGATTTGCGAAATTGCAAATTTTTCAACATCGACTTTTCGATGTTTTTTTCGGCGGATCGGGAGCGGACGGATCCGGCGCACCTAGTTTCCGCATTTGGAAGCAAATTTAACGGTGGGAAGTGTGCGAAAAATGCGAAAATAGGCGAAATTTCGGACCTGCAAACTCTTTCAGACGCTGTAACTCCGGCATTACGCGTGCTGTCGAGAAACCGAAAGCTATTCGTAGTTCAGACGGACGTCTAGTTTCTATCTGCGTCGAAAAAATTGCAGATTTGCGAAAAAAATTTCGCTTTCCAAAATCGTGATCAAAGGTAGGGGTACGTGAATTTGAGAAAAAATTTTTCGAGTTTTTTGGCGCATCGCAAGCGGGGCGGTCCGTAGATACACGTCCTGGCGTTTAAAAGTGAAATCGGAACGTAGAAGGTATTTGAATCGGCCCCCGAAGTGGGCGGGTCGCAAATTTTCGGACCATATTACTCCGGCCCTGTACGGCTAATTGACAAACCGATACCGATTTAGTGTTCAAATGGATGTCTAGTTTCGCATCGCACAACAAAAATGGCCGATTTGCGAAATTACCACATTTTCAGTGACGTCAGAGCTAATTTGCAGACGCGATTACTAGGGTACCACGCATGCTACCGATGAACTGGAACGGGTTCGGAGATTCGACGGACGTATAATATCGCTCCGTAACGAAAAAACTATTAATTTGCAAAATATAAATTTTTGCACAAAATTTTTTTTCGTGTTTTTGGCAATTTTTTCGCCACATCGGAAGCGAGCTGGTCCGTAGACTCACGTACAAGTAATTTTACCTCAATAGAAATGTTCTCTTCGGCGCAAGTAGATCAATCGTGTGTGCGTAAGACCGCGCGATTTCGTCGGCCGGCAGTTCGTTTCACCGCCGCGCGCCGGACTGATTCCGTCGATTATCGGACTCGAATACACTGTAAGTGGAAATGTAACGGTGTTTTATGTGACTAACCGGTAAACAATGAAAGTAATTTGTCCCTGTTCTATTGATATACTGGACATATACGATGACATTTTACGCTCCTATAATCATTTATAAACTGTCACAGTTCAATAAGACTATAAGGAGAGTGGTGATCTAGATATAACATATTTTTGCGACAA
This sequence comes from Acanthacorydalis orientalis, assembly GCA_034766995.1. Taxonomy (NCBI): domain Eukaryota; kingdom Metazoa; phylum Arthropoda; class Insecta; order Megaloptera; family Corydalidae; genus Acanthacorydalis; species Acanthacorydalis orientalis. Next base: position 8,366,356 of record CM068324.1, read on the forward strand.
TACGAGGCCAACCGTCCACCATCGTTTCTATAATGTACCGAGGTGCCTACACCATCGGTCTGAAAATCACGTAGGCCATTATCAATCGATTTGAGTTTTTCTTGACATTGAGACAAAATGCTTTAAAGCATACTATACAACGACCTCAATTTTCTCCATTCCATAAGGATAATTATAATTAGTTTATATATATATATATATATATATATATATATATATATATATATATATATATATATTATTTTAAATACATTACAAATATTCTGGCCTTATTATAATTTTGTAAATTATAATTTCGATTGTAATTTGATTTTCTGTTATTATTATATACTCTTAAAACAAATCACAAGTGCATAGTTTTTTCTATGATTTAAAGAAATGAATTATTGAATTCACATTACTTGTTTTATATACGTTCTAAAAATCTTTATCAAAAAATGAAGAAAATATTATTAAATTCGTGAAATAATATTCGTTTGAAATAACAAGGTTAAGTATCTCGAACAAAATCCATGTACAAAGAAAATATTATGTACATTTCACAATTAATACTAAAATTGTTTGAAACACATTTATAGTAAAAGTAATGTTTGAATTAACTTGCGCACAAATTTATAAAATCAATGTAATTTGGAATATTTGTGTCATTTTGTGAATACACATTAATTAAAAACTGAAGTCCTTAAGCCCAAAATCTCACAGATTCATATTTTGATAGTAAGTTTACAAACAATAATTGATTTCATTAACCAGCCCAGAAAATGAGCATCATTTAAAAATTGCAAAAAAAATACATTACTACATTATAGAACCAGGCTGTTATTAAAAAGTTCAAAAATTGACAAATTGTTAACTTCAATTTATAAATAACTATCTTTAAACATAAAAAATATTTTTAAATTCATTTAGATTAAGAAGAATTTGTCCTTTTTAATTGTTTAGATCATTACTGAAAAGAATGCTCTCTCTCGATATATATATATATATATATATATATATATATATATATATATATATATGTATAAATTTCTCTTTGTGTTTCGATATCCACTTGTTTATAAATGCATTTACAAACTGTTATAATTTATGTACAACCCCAGAACTATATTTTATTAAATTTACTCATTTTCATTAATTTTGTACATAATTTATTTACTTATATCTTTACTTCCATTTTGTCGTACTCATTTTTGTTATTCTGAAACATTTCTTAGGAAGGAAAAACTTATATTTTTGCCTTTTTTTTGATATTTTCGATATTTATTATGGACCGATGAAATTTTGTGTAAAATACGATATAGAATATTAAAATACGGATCAACCAGTATGAATTAATTGCCATTTTTATAACAATTTGGATATTTTAAGAAAGAAAAACGTGCTTTTTGCGGATTTTTTACGGTTCTTTTAATATTTTCAGTATTTATTATGGACCGGTATTAATTTTGTGTAACATATGATATAGAATATTAAAATACGCATCGACCAGTATGAATTAATTACCAGATTTTAAGCAATTTGGATATTTGATAATTTCATTAAATTTACAATAATTTACAACCATTTACTATGAACAACAATCATTTCATGTTATTATTCATTTTCTTTTTTAAAAAATGACAAATACTCTACAGTAATAGGTACGAAAACGAAAGAATCTGTATATTTTTTCGGTGAAGATATATATATATATATATATATATATATATATATATATATATATATATATATATATCAAGACAAGGTTTTTTTAAAAAATTAGTTGCACTATTATTATCCCACGTGAGTTATTGAGGAATAGAAATATTTTTGGTAAATATAATTTAAAATTGTTTGCAATGAAATTTCAACTCCTTGGAGAACTGTTATTTTTTCATAATTATAAATGAATACAGTTCTCAATTAGAGTGTAAACGAATAATAGATGCTATGGAGTAAGACGCAGATAGATGTAATAAACGCCACCACGTGTAGTTGTAAATCCTGGTACTCATTGAATTTCTATTGTATGGGAAATTAACTTTCACAAAAAGATTTTTATTTAAATTTTGGTGATCTTCGCGCGATTTTTATATTCAATCAGAAAAATTAAATTAACGTAAATGTTATTGTAACGTTTTATTTTAATATTCAATTACGAAGATATTTCTGTTAAAATTTATATTCCGCCGAAGAAATGTCATCCCACAATGTGCGGCGAAGGTATTGTTGAGATAGTGAAAGTGGACCTACTTTATCTGTGGTGCGTAGCGTCGTAGTGCAATTGTTGAATTATCCGTTAAGTTTATTTGAAAAAAAATTGTTTCATATAAAAGAAATATATCATCAATAAATAATATTATATATTGAACCAAGGTATAGTTAAAAAAAACTGATATAAACAATTTTTCTACTTTGAAATATTATTTAAGTACAGGCAGTTCTTAATGTTAAAATGGACGCTACTATAATAGATTTAATTTTCAAACATTGTTGATTATATTACATATTATTTAATATAAGATTTCGGTAGTAAATTATCTTTTGATTAATGTATGATTTTTAATATAGTTAATAATGAATGTGTAATATGATTGCATTCAAATACAGTACAAATCATAAGAAACACTTTCAATATCTGATTTTTAAGTCTTGAATTGTTTACAGTTCATAATAAATTCAATACTAAAAGTACGTTACAAATCTAAATACTATTTTTACAAATTTGTACGTAGTTCTATAACATTGTTCATTTTCGTTGTAAACAATTATGCAGAAGTAAAATAAAGCTTGTATTTACATGTTTATTTACTTTTCAGTATCAAATAAAATGCAAATCGACAAAAGCAATAAAAAAAAATACATTGTATCGAAACAATGTACTGCACTATGCACTGTAGTTGATAATTCTCAGCTGGCAAAAAGACATCACTTTCACCAGTTTGAACGATGTTTATAATTAGCAAAATGTTCCAGTTTAATATCGGAATGAGATTCAAGGCAGTGCTTCAAATGTGTAAGTTAATAAGTGAATTATATACAATGTATGAAATTAATAAAGATGAATATAAAAGTAACTGTCTGTTAGTAGCTAGGTTACAAACAAATGAATCTTACCCATCGTGAACAACTTGCAAGGGAGGCAGCTCACCGATCATTCGAAATACATCTGGAATCGTCTGCTGTCTACATGGATTCTACAAAGAAGACCGACTAGCCACCTACGAATAATTTGATCCTCACATCAGTCAGAGAATTGCGATTATTGAATGTTAAAATTGGTGACAGTTTGTAAATGCATTTATAAATTATTAGATACCGAAACAAAGTAGAATTATATATATATATATATATATATATCACATTCTTTTCAATGTCCTACACAATTAAAATGAACAAATACTTCTCAATGTAAATGCATTTAAAAACATGTTCTTATATATATATATATATATATATATATATATATATATATATATATATATACATATATACATACATATATGCTTTTTTTGTAATTAATTACAAATTGAAGTTATCAATTTGTCAATCTCACAGATTAAATCAACTATTTTGAACTTTTGTAATAACAATCTGATGACACATTGTCTCTTTGTATCAAAACATAAATCTGTGAGTTTTTCAGTCTAATTATTTCAATTTTAATTAATGTATATTGACAATATTAGCACATATATATATATATATATATATATATATATATATATATATATATACAAAGAGAGAGAGAGCAATAATAAATTTATAGTAATAAATAGCAAAAAAAAGATATTTTAAATTTCATTAATTTTATAAGTATATTTGCACAAGTAAAATCAAACATTAATTTCAATATAAATATGTTTAAAACACATTTTTAGTATTTCTATATGTAATGAAATATGGTAATCACAATATTTTCTTTGTACGTGGACCTTGTTACTTCAAAACTACACAAGTGCGAAAATGGTAATTTTAATATTTTTTCTCATAAGGATTTCCAAAATAAATATAAAACTTATAACACTGAACATAGCGAGATAAGTTCATTCAAATCATTAACCAAAATAAAAACTTGTTTTTGTTCTGAAAGTAACATTTTTAATAACAAAATTACAATGAAAATTATTATTTACAAAATGTTAGTGGTAAATTCAACAATTTTAAAATGTATTTAAAACAACAATGTATAAAATTATCTTTATGATCTATGTGGAGTAGATAAGATTTACTTTTCAGTGTAGTCATATTTTAAAACATTCTCGTATTTCATATTTATATGGAAAGTAACGTTTGAGAAAAATTTTCATTTTACATGAATTGCTCTCTAATTTAATTAAATCTTGAATGAATTTTAGTTAATGAGAATACTAAATTACATTTTATTAAAATTTATATGAACTGAGTCAGATTTAGTTTGTTTTCATACATTTGCATTTGAAAACATTAAATTTTCACTTGAGTATTTCTTTTGAAGTCTCTTCATGTTGAATTATTGTTTATTAATATTAATAAAATTGCATTAGAAAATGTCATTTGCAAAACAGTAATGAAATAGTAATACAATATAAATGCAAATTAAATAATGAACTTTGAAATGAAGTTAACAGAGTAACATTTGTAACATAACAGTAAACATTATTGCACACAATTGATTAAAACTATTCGATTTAATAGATTATATTTATAAAAAAAGACACTATTCATATACAGATAAAATAAATTGTAATTTTTATTAAACATTCTTTGATATACATTTCTTTTGAAATCATTTAATCTTGAATTAGTTAAAGCAGTCAGTTTTAAAAATGATACCAGTCTCATTTTAGAGACAAATTAATTTTAATTAATAAAAAAAAACAATAAATTACATTTTACTAAGTTTATATGAAGTCAAGTTTGATATTTTTTCAATACAAATGGATTTTATTTTCTCTCGCATCTTTTAATGTCAAATCGTTTTTATTTCTATTAAGTAAAATTAATTCAAAAATGTCATTTACAAAGCAGTAATGAAAAAGTATTAGTATATAAATACATATTAAATACTAAATGTTAAATTTTTAAGTAAATAACAGTAAACTTTATTGAAAAGATTCTTTTAAAACTTTTCAATTTAGCAGTAATTATATATATATATATATAAACAAACTCTTCATATAAATATTTAATAAAATGAATACAAAAACAGATCTCTCTTTTGAGATGGTTTTGTTCTAAATTAATTGGAACTCTCTGAAATGAAACCAGACTAGTCTAATGACTATATCTCGAATGATATGAATTACTAAAAATTAAATTACATTATTATTACGTTTATATGAATGAAGTTGAGTTCTTCTTTAAGCAAATGCATTCGAGAGAATTTTATGTTCACTCAAATAAGTTTGCTTCATTTTTTTAAAAAAAAATATTTAATATTAATCAAATTACATTTGAAAATGTCATTTACAAAACAGTAATGAAAAAGCAATAATATATAACAGAAATTAAATACAAAAATCTGATTATTCATATAAATTTTTAATGAATGTAATATTTATAAAAAATGTTGAGACAGTATGTTTCCTTTCAGATTATTTTATCTTAACAGAAACACTAAATTCAGAATTAATACTAGTCTAATTATAACTTTATATGAATGAAGTCGAGTTCTTTTTTAAACAAATGTATTTGAGAGCATTTTATTTTCATTCAAATAACTATTTCTTTATTTTCAAATTCAATCATTTTGAAAAAAAATGTTTAATATTTTAATAAGATTGCATTTGAAAATGTCATTTACAAAGCAGTAATGAAAAATTGTTAGTATATAAATTCATATTGGATACTGAATGTTACAATGTAAAGTAACATTACATTAAAGTAACTTTTTATTAATATTAATAAAACTATGTTTACAAATATCGTTTGCAAAGCGATAATGAAAATATATAAATCTGTATCGAATAATGAATATTCAAATTAAAAGCAATGAAATGACATTCTTATATGTGTTTCACAGAATCGATTTAAACTATTCGATTCGATAGATTACATTTGTAAAAGAACTCGCTATTCCTATAAATATATAATGAATTGTAATGTTTATGAAACACTCTTCGAACATATATTTGTTTTGAAATGATTTTATCTTTAAGTCAGTTGAAACAGTCAGTTGTGAAATGATACTATTCTAATAACTTAATGAATTTTAACTAATACATTTTATTGAGATTTGTGTGAATGCAATCAAGTTGAGTTCTTTTTGATACAAAAATGCATTTGAAAATAAACTAATTTCACTAAGGTACCTCTTTTAAAATCCATTCATTTTGAATTATTTTTTTATACTAAAACTCCATTCAAAAATATCATTTACAAATTGGTAATGAGAAAGTACATACCAAAAAACAAATATTCAAACGAAAGTAATATTATTTATGAGTTGACTGCTATAAAAAAACCAGAACTATTTGATTGAATAGAAATAATACAAAAGAACTCACCATTCACATAAATGTATAATAAATTGTAATGTTTACCTAACATTCTTCAAATATGGTTCTTCTGAAGATGATTTAATATTAAAATTGTTGAAACTGGCAATTCTGAAACAATACAAGTTTAAAAATTAAAACTACGAAATCTTTTTAATAAAAATTTCTCAGTGTGATGCAGTCTAGTAAAATATTTTTTTTAACAATTACAATATTAAAATAATTACAAGTTTGAAAACTGTCGTGTGTACAATGAAATTTAGAATATTGATCTCTTAACTAGATAAATTATTTGTATGTACAAATACTTTCATATCAAAATAAGGACTTGTGATGTTTTAGGACCGGCCAATTCCGTTTTAATCAATGTTATTTAAATCATCTAAGTATAATTATATGTAAATCAGTAACGATGTAGAGTTACAACGTTCTAAAATTTGCTTTCGAATAAAAGGCAAACGTATTCATAGTGGAATTTTCATCGCTTAAAGAATTACATCAATAAAATTAAACGAATCTCTTTTTAACGTAAATGCTTTTAAAACAATTTGATTAATTATTTCATTTACACAAATATATTTCTCAGTGTAATGTTAATGAAACATGTTTACATGTAGAACAAATGTCAAAATGTGTATAACAAATTACTGAATATTGCATTTGCTACATTACGATATTAATGAATGACATTAAGCAGAGTTTATAATATATTTCTACTATATATACGTTTACATTTTTATTATTAATATAAATATTTTAAATATAACTTATGATACTGTAATTTCGACAAAAATACGACTAAGTGAAACACTCCCGAGGATAATAATATACAAAATAATATGCACAAAATTCTCAACAGCAACAAACATTAAATTGTAATCACATATGTATAAACAAATCTGTATATTGAACACTTATGTATATGTATAAAAAAAAAAAAAATAATTCAACAGGTCTTCGAGAAACGTCAACAAGCAGAAACACCACCGATAATCTGTGCCGGTATATGTAATGTATTACTCGTACGTATCAATAAATATTCACTTTACAAATTTTATATTAATTACATATGCCGTAGATAAGGCATTTGCTCTAGTATATAAGTAAGTTGCATGAAATAATAAATGTCTATCAAATATATTAAAGTCTAGCAATTAATCTTTAACTTATATTTGTTGACATGTCAAACAATAATGGAAGTAGGGCAATACCACCAAATATATCTGCGACCGATTTGAAATTTTGGACGCAGATATGTTTGGTGGATCGGCAATACCACCAAATATATCTGCAACCGATTTGAAAATTCGGTCTCAGATATATTTGGTGGAACGGCAGTACCACCAAATATATCTGCGACCGATTTGGAAAATCGGGCGCAGATATGTTTGGTGGATCGACAATACTACCAAATATATCTGCGACCGATTTGAAAATTCGGTCGCAGATATATTTGGTGGTATTGCCGATCCACCAAACATATCTGCGACCGAATTTTCAAATCGATCGCAGATATATTTGGTGGTATTGCCGATTCACCAAACATATCTGCGACCAAATTTTCAAATCGGTCGCAGATATATTTGGTGGTATAGCCGTTCCACCAAACATATCTGCGACCGAATTTCCAAATCGGTCGCAGATATATTTGGTGGTATTGCCGATCCACCAAACATATCTGCGACCGAATTTTCAAATCGGTTGTAGATATGTGGTGATATTGCCGTTCCACCAAACATATTTGCAACTCATTTTCGACATCGGTTTCTGATTTCTTGTAACTTACTTATATACTAGAGCAAATGCCTTATCTACGGCATATTTAATTAATTATAAAACGTATGAAGTTAATAATATTTAATTAATACATACAATGAAATCCATTTGATTCTTTACATATATAGTCATTCGATGATGATCCTGTTGTAAGATATTTCTTCGATACCTATTGTATTTTTTTTTATATACATAAAAACATGTTATAAAATACATATATCAATACATATATCAATCATAGTACATATACCAAATTTCAATTACAATGTAATGTTCACTATTGTTGAGAATTTTGCATAAATTTGTCATATAATTATTCATAATTTTAATTAGTAGATTTTAATCAATATGATAGAATCACATTAACGACAATAAAAAACCTTAAACGCATATACAGTAAGATTTATCCCGGCTCGATGTTATTCGTAAATATTTTAAACGTAACAATATGTAAGTTATTACATTTCGACAGTTTCCTATTTTAAATGCATTCGTTATTATATTAATTGAAAATATAGTTATTGATATTAAATGAAGACAAATGTGAATTTATATATCGAAACATGTTTCATTAACATTATATTCGAAACATTATATCTGAATAAATAAAATAATAGTCAAAATAATTTGGAATGCTTTTACATTTAAAAAACAGAGAGTTCTACTAGACTTTATAATTACAGATCTTTAAGCGATGAAAATTCTACTATAAATACACTTGCCATTCAATTTGACAGTTATTACATTAAAAGATATTTAACTTATTAACAGCATTACCGGTTAATATATAATTATTAACGTTTGATTCTATCAACATTGACTAAAACGAAACTACCAGTTCTAAAACATCACAAGTGCTAATAAATAATCTTATTATGTTACGCTGCATCAAGAATTTGTTATCAAAAACATATCATAATTAATAAACTTGTATTGTTTCAGAACAGACAGTATCAACTAATTCAATATAACATATGTTCAAAAACTTATTCATAAATATTACAATTTTTTATATATTTATATGAATAGTCAGACTCTTAAAATATAATTTGTAATTAAATCAGTTTTAACAACAAAGTTTACTGCCATATAAACAATATTACTTTTCATTTGAACATTCATTATTAAATATATATTTACGTACTGTTACTTTTTCATTATTGCTTTTTAAATGACATTTTTAATGCAGTTCTATTAATAAAATGATTCTAAATGAATAGATTTAAAAGAAATACTAGAAGGAAAATAAAATACATTCAAATGCATTTGTGCCAAAAAGAATTAAACTTGATTTCATTCATATAAATATCTTAATAAATTGTAATCTAATGTTCATTAAGTAATTAAAATTAATCAGAGTTTATAAACTACTCACAGAACAGTTCATATTAAGACATTTTTTTAACATTACTTTCATTATAAATATGAAATGTTTTAAAATATGATTACATCAAGAACTCAATTTTATCTACTCTGTATAAATCTTCAAGATAATTACATACATTATTGTTTTAATACATTTCAATGTTGTCATTATCATTACTATTTTGCAAATTCATTGTATTTTTGTGTTATTAAAAATGATACTTTCAAAACAAACGCCATAAATTCGTATTTTGGTTCTATGATAAACAACTGAATTATTTTCTTAAATCAAATATTATTTTGTGAAATAATATTTGTTTGAAATAAACAGACTTAAGTATTTCCAACAATAATCTATGTACAAGAAAAATGTTTTATGAATGTCACATATTTATATTAAAGTAGTTTTTAATTTTACTTGTGTAAATATTTATAAAATTTATATCATTAAAATATCTTGATTTCATTTTTGTAAATTTATTTTAAGTTCTTTTATTACTGCTCTCTATCACTCTATATATAAATGCAATATTTGTTAATTTTGTCAGTATTAATTAAAATTGCTGATGTCAAATATAAAATATCAAATCATTATTTTGGTATCGAGATATTTAAACATGCAAATAAATTTATCTCATTATCTGCTAAATGTTCTTAATTATATAGCATAGCGTGAATTTTTTTTTAAACTCAAATATTGTAATTATTAAAAAAAATATATTATTAAGTAACATCAAATCGAAATATTGTTATTAAAAACATACCATAATCATAATTAGTAAACTTATATTATTTCAGATATCATCAGATATCATTATATTATTTAATCATCCCAACTGAAAAATACATTCAAGAATAATTAATGACCATTACAATTCATTATATATTTATATGAATAGACAAGTTTATTAAAATATAATTTCTACTGAATTAAATAGGCTTAACTGATTCCCTACATCAAAATTTTTTACTTTATTTTTCATTTGAACACTCATTATTTGATATGAATTTGTATACTATTGTTGATGGAAGAATGGATAATTTCTAATGCATTTGTATCAAAAAAAAAAAAAAACTAAGTTTGACATCATTCATATAAATCTAAATAAAATGTAATTGGACATTTATTAATTATTTTTTTCAAAATTTCATAAACTCAGAGAGCAATTAATGTAAAAGGAACATGTTTCTTAAACATTATTTTCAGTATAAATATGAAATATCAAAATGCTTTAAAATATATTGTACAAAGAACTCAATTTTCTCTATTCCATAAGGATAATTATAATTAAGTCATAAAGATAAATATGTATGATATTATCTTAAATACATTTCAGAGTTGCTGGCATTATTACAATTTTGTAAATTATATTTATAATTTTCATTGTCATTTTATTTACTGTTATTAAAAGTGATACTCCTAAAATGAAAACACAACTTCATAGTTTTTTCTATGCTTCACAGAATTGAATTATTAAATTAAATATTACTAGTTTTATATTTTTTCTAGAAATACTTATCAAAAAATGAAAAATTTGCCAATATTAAACTTGTGAAACAACAGTTGTTTGAAGTAACAAGGTTAAGTATCTCGAACAAAATTCATGTACGAAGAAAATACTATACGAATGTTACACATTTCATGATTAATGCTAAAATTGTTTTAAACACATTTATAGAAAAAGTAATGTTTGAACTAACTTTTCCACATATTTATAAAATCAATGTAATTTAGAATATTTGTGCAATTTTGTAAATATACATTAATTAAAAATTGAAGGCCTTAGCCCAAAATCTCACAGATTCATATTTTGATAGTAAGTTTATAAATAATAATTGACATCATTATCAAGCCAAGAAAATGAACTTCATTTAAAAATTGCAAACAAAATTTACATTACTACGTTGTATGATCAGACTGTCATTAGAAAGTCCAAAAATTGACAAATTGTTGACTTCAATTTATAATTATCTTTAAAGATAAGAAATGTTTTTAAATGCATTTACATTAAGAAGAATTTGTTCTTTTTGTTTCGATCATAGTGAAAAGAATGTTACATACATACATACATACATACATACATACATATATATATATATGTATGATTAATTTTATTTTGTTTCGATATCTATATATAAATGTATTTACAAACTATTATAATTTTCTGCGATTGATGTGAAGATCAAATTATTCATTGTTAACTGGTTGAGTTTTCTTTGTAGCCTCCTTGTAGACAGCAGACGTTTTCAGTTGCATTTGAACTGTTCAGTGAAGTGTCTGCTTTGTAAATCGTCGATGATGAGTCGATTTAAAAATCTAACTACAAAAGACAGTTACATTTATATTCGTCTTTATTACATTTCATACACAATTATATTTTATTAACTTTATTCATCCTCATTAATTTTGTACATAACTGATTTACTTACATTTTTACTACCATTTCGTCGATCTCGTTTTTATTATACTGAAACATTCGGCTAATCATGAATGGTGTCTTTCCAGCATAGATAAGGCTTTCCTGAGCATACCTGTATTAACAAAATAAGGTTTTTTATTATTTTTGCCAATTTGCAATTTATTTCAATGACAAAAAAGTAAATACACAAACATATAAATACATTTTATTTTCACTTCTGCATAACTGTTTGCAGACAAAATTAATAATACTATAGAACTAGATATAAAGTTGTAAAAATGGCATTCAAATTTTTAGTACACTTTAATATTATTTGTAACTAGTTCTAGATGCCTCTAAATCATAGTGAAAATGTATACGATTTGTATTTTTTTGTAATTCATTTCAATATAGTCATGTTAATTATATTAATAGTCTTACATTATTTCATTTGCAATTTACTTTCAAATTCTTATATAGTATACTATATTCATTGCTGATTTTAAATTAAATCTACTACACATGTCCATTTAAACATGGAATGACATTTCAATTTAATTAAAATTTAATAATAGAAAACATGATTGTGTTTCTTTACCTACACCTTGCTTAGATAAATGACATTATACATTAGCAATATATTTCTTCAACGCGAAACAAATACTTTCAATTGCGTTTAACGAATTATTTTGCGAGAAACAGCTCACGATCGCACAGTGACACTAACTCTACCTTGCGTTAAATGTTGACATTTCTTCTACGTAATATAATGTTACCAAGCACATACTCCGTTTAGAATACTTAAATAAATCAAAATAATTCTGCTATTAGAACATTTACCTTGATTTTTTTTAAAAAATAATATGGAAATTGCGTGAACATTTTCAAAATTTAAGTACAAGTATCTTCTGAATTTTACGAATTACAAACTTATTGTATACAATACTTATCTCTCTTTAAGTTGATAGTGTCCGTTTTTCGTTCGCATTCTAATTGAGAAAAATTATTCAGTTATTATTATAAACAAAAAACCGATTTGTAACAACTGAATATTACTGCATATATGCTAACAATTTTTATAATTTTTCTATATATAAAAAATAATTCCATCGTAAAATTTCCATAAATCAAAAATTTGTTTTCGTATATATATATATATATATATATATATATATATATATATATATATATATATATATATATATATATATATTGAATTTGAAATCATTATAGTGCCGCTCTCTATTGCTGTAATATTTAATTTATAAATAAAATACCCTTGGGCAGAAATTATATACTATTGGGCTAAGAGAAAGTATTGATTGTTTGTTTAGTTTATATTCAAACCTATACGAAACCTATTTTCATACAAGCTCTACGAAATTTTAAAAATTATATATTGAAATATTTCCTTAAGATGGCTTTATCTATCTACCTTAGACCCCTACAATGTACCCTTGACTTTGTTAATATTATTGCATATAAAGTATGGACAATATTTTATTATCACACTAATTTACATAGTCTAAGATACCAAGTAATAAATACATTTTTTTTAAAAAAACTTTTTTTCATTGAAAACGCAAGTAAAAAATTTATATTTATTAATTTCTTCCAAGATTTAATTTCATATATGATTAAAAACACAAGAATTAAAATATATTAATTTTTAAGATTTATTCTTAATACATTTGTTTCTCTTTGACGCGATTTGATTGTCGTTAATTTTATAACTATACAGTATTTTTTGTACGTTTTATTTTTTATTAATATTCATCTAAATTAATATAGAAGTCGCATGAATATTATCAAAATTAAGTATAAGTTTTCATGGACTGTCAATGTGATTGCGCACATATAATACAAATACAACCAGTATTAGGAGCAGCTATCTGCCGTCTTGTATACTTATCTCTGTTTTACTCCATAGCGTCTTGCTTTTCTTACGCATTCTAATCGAGAAAATTGTTTTAGTTATAATTATGAACAAATAACATGTTTTAAACAATCGAATATATTATTGCATATGTGTAAACAATTTTTAATTGTAATTTAACAAAATACATTCTTTATACCCTCAATGATTTACATGTGACGATATTAATGTAATTGAGTTACGATACATCGTTTTGATAAATATTTATTTTAAGATAGAATTTTATATATATATATATATATATATATATATATATATATATATATATATATATATATATAATGGATGTATTTAGTGAAGATGATTTATGAGATATGATTGATTATTTCTTTAATTTAATTATACAAAATAAAATATTTTTACAGTACAATATGTATACACATAAGCATGCACATACACACACACATACACGCGTCTATAAGCCTAATTATTGAAATACATAGTTGTCTTTTCCAGTGTCTCATTTTTAAACACTATTAAATTATTGAAAATTTTTTTGTAATTAATATTTTATTATATTTATTCAAACACATCTACATTGGTCAACAAATATAATTATCTTGTACTTCTTCTTAAAAATGGGGTTTATTGATAATTGTGCAAAGGATAAATTTATTCAAAGGACCAAATTTACTCCGAAACGAGCTCGTTATAAAGCTAGATGTATGGAAATAAGCATGTACTATATATAATATCGTGGAAGACAAACGCGTTGGAAATTCCACATTACGGGTTTATACCGAATTTTAAGGGATATGAATCGTTGATCTTATTATTAAATTAAAACTTAGTCTGATTGAAAAAAGATGAAGGGAGCAGTGAAATACCATGAAACAGAAGAGACAGAAGAGAATAGTGTAAAAAATGACGTGTTGTCTCAATTTTTTTATCTAGTTAAAAAATATAATTCTATGTATAAAATATTTATTTGACCGATGGATGGGTGGTACTTTAGTGGAAAACAGAATCTAGGATGATACAACTGAACGAAGACCATCAGGACAACATAATTGAAGACTAAAAAGGGCTGATGATCATTTATAATAAAAATGTGAAAATTAAAATTGAAAATCAATTCAGTGTTGGATTCATGATTATGAATCTATATGGTTTTTGAAACAAATTTTAAAGAGATCTTTTATTACACCAATTAATTGACTGACTTGTTTTTGTCTTTTTCGTTGATCATTTGTATTTGTTAATATTATTATTAATCAGTTCAGAAATTAAAGAAGTGGGTGCCAATCTTCCATTAACATTTGTTCTATTTACATGATACATTGTATATATATATATATATATATATATATATATATATATATATATATATTACGATGTTTGATAATAATATTTAGTGATTTTTCAGTCATTTGTACCCATATTGTTTCACAATACAATAAAGTAGAGAGATTTACAGATTTTCGTAATTTTATGTTTGTTTCCTAATCGATCATTTTCATTTTTATTAATAATACCATAGAGCCGCTGTTGCAGGATTTTCTTTAGTTTTTTTTTTTTTGTTTTTGCTCCTCAGTAAACAATCCTTTCGTTATAATTGGATTTTTCAAGTATTATATTTGTTAATAAAAAAATAACTATTAGAATCGTTTAGAAATATATATTCATAAATATATTCATTCATCCTATAAACCACAAAAAATTTCGATATCATGTTACTTTATAACGAAATTCGAGTTTGATTGCTTATATATATATATATATATATATATATATATATATATATATATATATTGACGGCTATTCCATCATCTGCAAAACGATAAAGAACAGAACAATCAAATTTGTATGTACATTAACGTTCTAAAAATAGTAGTATCGTTTTTGAAATACATACAAGCAAAAATGAGAAATTATCAACAATCAATTTAGAATTATTTTTGTATTTTGTGAGGGAAATGAAAAATTCATTTGCGAAAGTAAATTTACAGTTTTAACTCTATATTAGAACTGTAAGAGTTCCTTAACATATTGTCGACCGAATGCGTAGATCTACCCCATTTTCATAATGGCGCTGCACTACCAAATGGATGTTCCGATCGGCAATGTGTTAAAATAACCATCATGCAATTCATTTACATGGTAGTATACTAATAAAAGCACAGGACCACTAATAAATTACATAAAGTTTCTAATAGATGGTTAGTTGGTTATTTGGGGATTAAGTCCACGTCGACAACTAGGGTTATTAGCGACCGATTTCTAATTGAGAAGTATTCTTTTTTAATAATTTATGATCTATTTATAAATAGATGATAAAATTCTAAAAAGTGTTTAACGATAAGCAAAATGATTAAAAGATATTCAAAACATTGCTAAAGTACGAATTAAAAATATATTGCTAAGAATTTTCAGAGGACAATGCAATTATTTGCATAGATTTATTACGTAATAAATAATTATTACACTTTATTATTTTCTTATAACAATATTATTGTATGATATCATAGTATTTTGGTTGGTGAACAAAAATTAAAATAAAGAAATTTATATCATACCTTATCGGTAATTATCTTAGATTATTTTCAGCAATTTTAAAACGTTTCATATAATAAACACAATAAATATAGGCTATAAGCTCAATTCTATGAAAACTGATAATAAGACATTTTTCTCGCAATATATCATTAACTTTAAATAGCTTGATTTCATTTAAAGTTTTCGTTAAACTATGTATACATGTATATACATATATATATATATATATATATATATATATATATATATATATATATATATATATATATATGTACATATCAAAATTATCATAAAATTTCATATATTTTTATATTAAATAATGATTCATGTTATGATTGTTATTGAACCTTATTGTTTCAAAATAAACAAGTGATATATAATTTGCAATGAATCAATAACATTATTTATTAATTTATATAAAAAATATAATAAAATAAAGTATGAACATACTATTCAAAAATGGGAATGAATAATATAATTATGTTATTCAATGAATGTTTTCTTTTCTTATTGTTAGTTGTATAATTACTATAAATAACCTATTTTTATATAAATATTATTTTAAAATATCCTGCAGTAATGACTGTTGTATATATATATATATATATATATATATATATATGTATGTATGTATGTATACGGTAGAAATAATCTATAGACCTCGGTTACAGCGTGATTTCGGCTATAACAACTTAAATCAGATTCTCAGTTTGGTTTCTCAATTAAATTCATTGCAAATACTTTCAGTTATAATGATAGACAATTCGGTTATATTATTATTAGTAGCTTTAGGACTGAAAAGACTTAATTCGACTCGTCTATTAACATATGCCGTTGAGGGCACGCTGTTTTTTAGGAAATTTGTAATCAAATAAAATAAATTACTAAGATCGTGTTTGTTTCTTGAACAGTGTATTGGTGATATATATATATATATATATATATATATATATATATATATATATATATATATATATATATATATAAACATGTATATATATATATATATGTGTGTGTGTGTGTATGTATGTATGTGCATGTATAAATAGAGGCCATCTGAAATGATAATGCGAATGTACGAAGCATGTTAACATTTAGGTCAGAAAATATGGAGAGTAGATAGGTTAATAAAGAAATGAAAGACAATATCAAATAAATCCTACAAAGAAACAGTGGGAATAAACAGGTCGACTTTAACATCAGGAACCCTATTAAAAATAATAAAAAATAAATTCAACATCTATATCGAATATCTGATCATATCATATTATATAAGTCGAATAAAATGTGAAGAGAAAAATATGAAGATACCTAAAATGGCCATACTCGAGCTACAGTAAATAACTACAAGAAAATATATAAGTATTGTAAACATATATTCCGTAAAATGTAACTATGAATGCAATATTTAATACGTTCACATTATATATCTTTTTAGATGTTAGCGTAATTAAAAAGTACAGTGGTACCCTTGAAAGTATACATTTTGTGGTGATGAGCAAGTTGGAGATTTGGTATTTCTTTCAAAGTCCAATCTTGCTTTTTGTCGTAACTAATTTCGTAGGGAATTTGTCACTGCGACCCTATATTTATTCACTTTTGGCTTATAAAGCTATTTATGTAGGTATTAAATTAAAAAAAAGCTGTTTTCTAAAAGATAGATGAATGACACGTGTTTAACTGGAACAATTGTGAATCATTTTTAAGATGACAATTCTGTACTCGCTTATATTTTTAAAAATAAAAGTATTTATTTTCATATAAGAAAAAGAAAGTCAGATTTATATTGACATTATTTTAAAACAATTACTTTTAGATAAAGAGATAACTTTATAAATGTATATTAGGTGATGTAAGTGTAACAACGGTTGAAATTTCAAGTAAATGAATAACAAATTACAATATCTTTCAATAAAACCTACTATGGAATAATACTTATTACGGTTAGTGCTTTCTGGCTAAGTACGGTCCATTCTTAAATACTTTACGACATTGAAAAATATCGACGATTTTAATTACATCTTAGCTTGCATCTGACGATTATATTAATATATGAAACAGGGTATGGTAAACATTGTGTCGTCAGGCTGTGTTCAAACACATTCGAGCCAATATATCCCTCAATAAGTTCACACGTTCGATGAATGTAACAATTCTATTCACAATACCAATAATATGCTGTAATGTAAATACTATTAAGAGTCTAAATTGTCTGAATGGCAACACGCTGTTCAGGGTTCAACATTTTTGCAGCCACAATATTGATCTATCCTTGTGGCGATGAACGTACATACATATGTTAGTTGTATTACATTTGGAGTTCAGATATGTTGGTTAAAGTACCCAAATCAACGGAACATTGCTACGGGAGATAGATCCGATTGGTAGCCCGTGTGCGCGAGCCGCGAACTTAAGGTGGAGCATGGAATAGGCTATGCGCGAGAGAGAGATTCTTGTCGTGACCAATGAGTAAGAGATGCACAGGCGGTGTACGTTGGTGGTCTGTTGGTGGTGCATGGGCGGAGTTCGAGCGATGACGCCTTTTCCGGCAAGATTTGAGTCGAGTGACGAGTACGTTACACTTCGATTAACTGAGAACAGTCGACTCGGTGCACGCTGTGAATTGCGACGCGATTGGAGAGACAGTCCGTACGTTCAGTTGTTCTTTTTATCCGCGTTGAGAACGCCGCGTGCTCGTGCGTGCTTGTGTACGTTCGTGCTCACCGTGTAGGTGTGTGTAACAGAGAGTATTATAGCCAGCTGGTTCCCCAAGATTTTGTCAGTAAAGTATTTATCACTTGCCGATCGATGTACGTAATGTCAATCGTTAAATGATTTGAATAAGTTCTGCTGAGGACGTGTGTACGACCCGAAAGTACATAGAGAAATTCGACGCAGTGTCAATCGCATCGACATAAGGATAACACAGCTAGTGTTATTATACGATTATTCCAACGGCTATCGGATATGCAGACGTAGTCCGTTGGTCCGGGCACGATGCCGAGACCGTCTCGCGAGTCGTACGGCGACCAGAAGCCACCGTATTCGTACATCTCGCTGACGGCCATGGCTATCTGGAGTTCGCCCGAGAAGATGTTGCCGTTATCCGATATCTATCGCTTCATCACAGAACGTTTTCCGTACTATAGACGTAACACACAACGTTGGCAAAACTCGTTGCGCCACAATTTGAGCTTTAATGACTGTTTTATAAAAATACCGCGTCGACCCGACAGACCCGGCAAAGGAGCGTATTGGGCATTGCATCCAGCTGCTTTCGATATGTTTGAAAACGGTAGTCTATTAAGACGTCGCAAAAGATTTAAACTGTTGAAAAACGATAAGGAATTGCTTGACAACGAGCTTGCTGCTCTGGCGAGCCTTAATAGATTTTTATTTGCTCCTGGAGATGCTGCCGCTGCTGCGGCCGCAGCTGCAGCTGCTGCGGCGGCCGCGTCCGCAGCGTCCGTTGCGTCGGCTGCTACGACGGTGACGGCTGCCGTAAGTACACCGGTCGCGCAGCAATCCGCTGGATTAACTGCTGATCAATTAAACATGCCGGGTAGAAGACCGAAACGCGCGTTTACGATAGAAAGTCTTATATCGCCGGATGCACCGCCGACATCGGTGCCGGCGTCAGCACCTCCTGGTGTAGTGCCACCTGCACTTCTTCATTACGGTGCAGCGGCAGCCGCTCTCGGCTTCGGGCCCCACGTTCATCCACACGCTGTTTCGCATGCTCAGCATCCGCAACACGCGCATTCACAACATGCAGGCGCGTCTGATCTTCAGCTACATCTCGGTCCGCACGCTGTCGTACCATCTTACTTCCACGCGCGCCTCCCATTGTTAGGAGCACCTGCACTCGGCCCGCCGGCTGCAGCACCTCGAGCTCCCGACGATGTCGCGTCATCGAGTCAACCTGGTTCATTTCGGCTCGCTGTGTGATCAGCCAATATGTTCATTAACCTGCGATTCGTTCCTGTGCCAAATCTTCTATGTATATACACCGCGTACTGTTGGCCGTACACCGATTACGTCGAACCGTCTTTTCATTCGTAGATGCGTAAATCATCAATAACGTAGCCGTCGACTCTTGATCGCCAGATGTCCACGTCAGACGTCCGCGCCAAGCATTCATCGCTGATCGTCCTCAAGTGTTTCCAGTGTTTAAAGAACAACCTTATGCTATCGTTATTGTTTTTTGTACAATCATATAAAACGCGAACTGCAGATGTACTCTATTTCAAATAATATCGATATAGATATACATGCATTCATTCGATTACTTATGCGTGTGTATATAAATATATATGTGTATATATATATATATATATATATATATACATATGTATATATATACATATATATATATATATATATATATATATAAATATATATGTATATATGCATGATACATAAATTCATATATAGATAAATATATGTGCTCAGTATCTGCGGAGATTTTGTCGTTTTGTTAGTTCATACAAGTTCCTTTTTAGTTGCATAAAGTTGATTGAGCTATACGAGAGTTGCTAAACAACTCGCCTAAGTGTATCTTCGCGATGTGCGCTTGTGACCGTGCCCGTGAACGTTTGGAGTGTGTCATTTCGTTAGAATTATTGAATAAACGTGAATATATATGTGTATATATATATATATATATATATATATATATATATATATATATATATATATATATATATATGAGAGACACAACAGTCAAGACAATAAGAAGACAGATGAGTTGGTCGTTCTGTCGATTCCGTTTCAAACTATTCGTTTTATGTTCATATTGATCTCGTATCATCTAATCGATCGGGATTACATCGATTGCGTTCGATTCCTCTGTAGTACCTGTACCTGTCGATTTTCAACATTTTCTCAAATCAAATCATATCGCTCGATCGATTGTTTGAACGATCATTGTTTCATTTCGGATTCTTTTCAATTGTATCGTTCGATTTGTTTTGATTATAAAATGAGTGCTACCAACGTTTATGTATTGAGATTGATTAGCGTAAGCTGATTCTTTAGAATGTATAAACATACGTTTATGCTTTGTATGTTAGATGTTATGTGTATTTCGGACATATCATATGTCATGTAAAAATCGATAAAATTGTAAAAAAGGAATGACGCCTTATGTCAAATCAATTTGACGCGAACTGTCATTAATTTTCGCTTTAAAAATACGTATTTATTGTTACGATTGTTTTCGCATTCTGCACAGCTAGAAATAAAAAGTTGGACTAACTGGCAGATATATTATTTATTTTTTATGGACATTTTTTATATATGTAAATTGTCCGAAATTAAATAATTGTTTGGAATTGTATCGAGCACTCATCTCAAATGTTTCATTTAGTTAACTGATAGTCATGATCAGTCTTATACAGTTACAGTTAAATAGTTTACCCAAAATACTGTTTTATATTATGTAAAAATTACTAAAAACAATAAATATTTATCAGAAAACATAATTCGTCTTAAGTATGTCGTTCTATTCAATATACATCATCGCCTCATGTACCACCTTCCACTAACTTTCTATTTGACACGCGTTTTATGTTAATTCGTATATTTGAATCAATTTATGTGGAAATTCACAATAATTATCGTACACAATTGATTTTATATCGATTGATATCTTTGCATTTCAATTAGTTTTACATTATACGACTACTTACTTTTTTAATCATAAATATCAAAAAGCTTATAACAAGAGTTTCATATCATTCCTTATTAGACTCTTTCATACAAATATCATTTTATAATAATTGAATCATTTATATATGAAATGAACTTAATATATATATATATATATATATATATATATATATATATATATATATATATATATATATATATATATATATATATATATATATGTATAGTACGTATATGTACGTGTATATAAACCTTTCTCTCATTCTGTGTACGTATACGAAAAAAAAGATTTTGTGGAAACTTTGAACTTTTACCGTCATGCACAGAATAAAGAATATATGGCGACGGAAATTTTTAATGGACTTTCATAATAAAATTAAATTGCGGCGTCACGGCCTGCGACGCTAAGAAAAACATTTATGTTCACATTGTAGTCGCATAAAAGTTTTCCGCCCGCCTTTCAGTCAAAGCCATTATTCTCGCGAGCCGCGTCATGATGGAAAATAATAAAACCGCGGCTGCGTTTCGCCATCTCATTTATATTATGTAAGATACGCTGTCACCCGTATTTTCTGCGATCGTCATCGACTCTTTCTACTCCACTATCACTCTTTCAATTCCCAACGTTGAATATATGGTATTATTTCACATTCAGTCGCATTTTCCTCTGTATTACATACATTTATAAATACGTACATTCATACATACATACATATATATATATATATATATATATATATATATATATATATATATATATTAGTTTTTTCCTTTAGAACTTAATTTATACATTTTAACGGATGAACTGAATCAGCATAAATAATAAAAATTCTATTTGAATACTTTTACACTACATTCTTGAATTTAAACAATAAAAAGAATGCCATTTATTATGAAAATAAAATAAATATATCAATATTGTACAAGGAAAGTGATACAAGTTGAAAAATGTAATTTTTATGGAAAGAAATTTTAAACTTTTGTTTTTTTAATAAATTTAGTTTTGTAATTATAAAATATAATTTCTGAAATTTTTCTATATAAAAGATTATAGTGTAAGGAGTATTTTTTGGAGTCAGTTTATAAATAGAATTTTTTAATTTGTGTTTTTTTTTTTTATAAACGGTATGAAACAATTTATAGAAATCAATTCGTTAATAAAATCCAAATTAATCTACATGTATATAAAACAAATTTTCAATTCAAAAATACTGTAATATATGCTGATTTCATTATTTCAATTGTTATACTATTTTACAACTGTGATGTTTTAGATATCGCTGATTGTATTTAATTGAAGTTTATCTCATTATTTTACATCAGCATTTTAAACTTTATTTACAATAAAAATTGAACAATTTTTTATTAAAATTAATTTTAATCATTCATTTCTTTAATATTGCAAAGAATCAATTATATTTACATTTGTTTTGTTCAAAATGAATATTATTTACACTGGCTGTTTACTTAAAAAAATGAAAATAATTAAATTATCAACATAAAATTTGAGAATTTTACTATTTTAACGTTTTTAACTAAACAATCAGTAATAAAAGTATTTCTTTGAAACTCAATAAAAATATTTTTTAATTATTTCTTGATGACAATATGTTATTAATTCAAATGAAATCTTGACGGTATTAACATTTTTTTGGCAATCCATATTATGCTTTAGTTTAATTTTTGAGACACTTTTTGTTAAATTATTATTTTTTTTTAAAAAAACTGACCACTATGTACATATATTGAATTAAAAAGTGACTTTTTTGATATACGGATTTTTTTGATTTAGTTTAAATAGTAAATTACAATTATTTTAATCGACGTGCTCCTTCACTTTAAATATATCTATCTATAATAATTTGAAATGAATTCTTTTCATTTATAACTGTTTTCTTTTCGCTTTGTTTTAATCGTTTTTCGTTATTTGTGTTGTTTTCCAATATTGGCATATTTTAAATTCATTGACTTAAGTAATATTCGAAATAATATTAAATTCTCAAATTAAGTTCAACTCAAAATCAGAAACACTGATTAATACCTCAATTTTTTAGCTACTGGTTTACGATTTATTTTAATTTTTTACAATAAAATCGTTTCGATTAACATTTTTTAATTTAGAATTTTTTAAAAATAAAAATATGTTTAATTATTTTTATATATATATATATATATATATATATATATATATATATATATATATATATATTGTATTTTATCCGTTATAATATAATAGAGATAACTATTAGGGCAAACTATCTTCTATTCATATTTTTTCTAATGATAAAGACAAGCTGTATTAAAGAACACAAAAACAGATGGGTGATTTTCTATTCATTTAAAAGCAAAAATTAATGTAATTGTAGATTGAAAAAAAAATAGAAACAGAAAAAGCATAATACGAAATAAAAGGAGAATATAATATAGTAAACATAAAAATATAATACTTGAAACATATAAGTGATTTGAAATTTAGTTAAAATATGTTGTAATTTTTATATACATAAAATATTATTATGAATTTTAAAGATGTACTTTTCTGGAAATGTTTTCATATATTTTTAAAAAAATCAACTAGTTTTCGATCAAATATAAACACACGAAATATTCTTTATTGAAACTTTAGAGCCGGTAATTTTGGACAGATTTGCATCTGAATTTGATGTTATTTAAGAAGTGTATCGTTCTTATTTATCATTAAATTATAAGTTCGTTTTAAGAATCGTGGATAGAAATTCTGTCATCTAACTATCTGTCTATCTATCAATCTATCTATCTTCCTATCTAACTGTCTGCCTATATACATATATATATATATATATATATATATATATATATGTATGTAAATATGTATGTATGTTTAAAATATTATATGAAAAAAATAATTTAATAGTCTTGATTGAAAATGTTAATGGTTTGGATTTGATCAAAGAGCCACACGCTTGAAATACCCAGTTTAAACATATATAAAATGATACTTTTTACTTATTCACAGTTGTAATTTTAACTTAAATTCTAAAAAAAATGTAACATGATTAATAATTCTGTAAAAAGAGTTCTTTTTGATTTGATTTTTTGAATAATTCTTGTGTATTTGGAATTGTTTCTATATACAAACTGGAGAATTTAAAAGAAAATAATAATGAAATATTTACTTTTATGGCACATCATAATTAAATATTATTTTTATTTAATTCTGTAAAAACAGATTTTTCTCATTTGATTTATGGAGAAAGAGAATTTTATATTCGAATGATTTTTTTTTTAAATATGCTACATATTAAATATTAAAATATTTTTACAAATGAATGAATGATGACATTTATTCTATTTTTCTGGGAGTAATATAAAGTTTTTGGCTACCAATATTTATTTATAGGCTCTTATTCGTTTTTATCATAGTTTAAATGTAAAGCAAATCTATATTCCTAATGATATACATATTAATTTGGTTAGTTTACTTTTTTTCTATAATTTATTTCTAATCAAGTAGACTGAATTGTTATGACAAGTAATAAGTATTTTATTTTTGAAAAACATTTCACTATCTAATGAATAACTATTTATTAATCAATTCTTTTTCTCTAAAACTTTTATAACAATGCTTTATTTATATTATAAATCAATTAATTTCAAACGAACAATATATTTAATCAGAAAATCTAGAATTCTAAATATTAAAAATCATGGTTAATTATTTTGAATTCAGGTTTTCTATCAAAGTGTTCAATATGCGTCAAATTCAGGTAGATGGTTTAAAATCATGAAGATGTACTCATATTTGAGTTCGTAATAACTTTGTTTCGAAAGAAACTCATCCCATTGATTTATCAAATTAGGCGAATTATTATTATTATTCACAGTTCTAAAAATTTTAAATCACGTTTGAATTCAAACTACATTTGTAAAGATACCCCAAATGAAAATGAGTTGTAGAAAACAACAATTCTAGCTTGGATCAGCTTCAAACGAGTTAACTATGAATATAAATAAATAGGAAGAGAAAACAATAATAATAATAAAAATTAATATTATTGTGAAAATATTAACGTATATATATATATATATATATATATATATATATATATATATATATATATTTCAAAATGACATTCATAATAAAAAAATGTTTCTTTAAATAATTTTACAGTCATTATAAAAACGAATACACAATTGTTTGGTATTGATGTATGAAATGTAATGAAGACATATGCGAATATATTTAAACTAAAGTTATTAAAAAAGTTAATGGTTTTATAAGAGTTTGTTGAAATGTGACAGTGATTAATGATAAAAAAGATTCGAATTTCGTAACATAATCATCCATAACTAAGATACCGTGAATTTATTTCTTATATTTATAACGAATCTCGTGCGATATTTTTTTAAATTAAAATTGATTTTTTAAAAATTAAATAATTTGAATTTTTTAAATCATTCTTAATCGGAGAACACGTGTAATATATTTAATAGTGAATAATAAAAATATATAAATAACATTAAAACTAAATATATAAATAAATATTATCGTTACATAACTTATATTACGTTTATTTAGTTAATAATATTAATCATAAATTTGCAAGTAATTTTAATAGTTTCTTAAAAAAATATTCGCTACTTTTAAATGTAAATCTTGTGTTTAATAAAAAAAATAGAACATATGTATCACAAAGACTCATAATTTATAAACATTAGTGACTTAGATTTTTTAATACATACATACAGATATATATATATATATTAAAAATATAAATAAAATTGTAATTTCTATGAACGAGTTTTCAAACGATTAACAAATTTCAAGAATAAAGGTATGGATATAATTATAAGGAAATAAAAATTTTAAATTTATATATATATATATATATATATATATATATATATTTATATATATATATATATATATATAAATATATATATATATATATATATATATATATATATATATATGTATATATATATTGTTTATAAGTCAATTAGTTTAAGTCAGTTTTCGATTAATTATACAATATTTTTTTTTGTAATATTTCTCAGGTATAGACGTTCTCTCAGATGTCAAAAAGTAATCCGTATGCTAACAAATTTACAAACAAATGATAAATACATAACATACAAATCGTATATAAGCTTTTTATTGAACCCACGGATATTTTTCAGTTACATTTTAATAACTAACATTTTTTGACGTCTCAGCCATTCATGTATATATATATATATATATATATATATATATATATATATATATATATATGTATATGTATATATATACATATATATATATACATGAATATATATATATATATATATATGAATATATATATATATGAATATATATATATATATATATATATATATATAACGATGTGCGAAAATAAATAAATATTTTAACATGCTCACTCTATAGCAGTAATATACAATTGTCTTAGGAAAAAAGATACCTTTTGAAATAAATTCAAACTACTGTTATTGTCACTACATTAATTAGTAAAGTACTGTATTTAATAGGATATTACAAGCATTATTATTCACAAAATTTCATTTCTATGTTTACTTTATTATATTTCGAACTCTAAATTTCAGACCATATATTTTGATTGAAGTAAATATGCTACTAGTTTTCCAACATTAAAAAAATCCAAATTTAATGTTTCATATAAACAAAACGTTCTTTTATCTCTATTTCGGTAGTGTGTTTAAATACTTATATATATATATATATATATATATATATATATATATATATATATATATATATATATACAAATATGGATGGCAAAAATGAATCAATGTTATAACATGTCTTCTCTAAAACACTACATATAATTGTCCATTAGAAAAGAATGGATAAATTTTAATAAATACAGACAACATTGAACATCACTACATTTATCGTTAAAGTAATGTATTGAAGCATACATTATAAACATTATTATTCTTACAAATTAATTATTTCAATTTCGTGTCTAATACGAGAATATATTTATTTATATTCTTGAAGTTTACTTCATTATACTTTAACATAATTATATTTCAAATTCTAAAACTCAGTCCATGTATTCAAATTGAAATAAAAATGATACTAGGGTTTAATATTAAATGAAAATTCAAAATTTAATATTTTATGTGAATAGCACGCTCTTTTTGTTTTATTTCGGTAATGCATCTAAATATATTTATTCCTTTTTTAATTTTTATTAATATATATATATATATATATATATATATATATATATATATATATATGAGTGTGTGTGTGTGTTACAGGTGTGTTGCGTGATGTTTCTTTGTCTGTATGCCGGCCGCTAATGGCGGGTATTAAGATAACAGCAGGGAACAAGGGTTTCCACCACCCGGGATGTTGAAATTTATCCATTTTACTCACTCATGATGTACATTCTATTCGATAGGCTTTCGTTTTGATTGTGATTCGATTTGTTTTTGGCCAGACTAAAGTTCGATTTCTTTTAGTTCTCAAGAGGGGATATATTGTCGTAAACGATATCCTACCGTTACAAATCATTAATAAGATTTTAAATTTCACTTAATCATTCGATATGAAGTACGAACTAATTCCATATAATAGATTTCCATAAAATTGTTAGTCAGTCACGAAACAATCGAAATAATTGTCACGCATTTATCATACATGTTGTTATATATTATTGATACGAATAAATAAGTCGACGTAACTGAAAATATGTCAAAAATGTTTACAATTCAAATATTCAATTATCGACGAGCATGAATTAAATGATTGAAATCTTCGTGCAGTTTTAGATATTTGTCGATGTATCGTGTTCTAAAATGTTTTTCTTAAGGTGCTCGTTTAGTAACGGGGCTACGGTGTATCGGTGAGCTATGCCCTCGAATGTATACGACACTGTACAATGAATGGGATTCAACAAAAATAGCTATTTACTTGCCTGTTGCGGCTAGCAAGCGGCATGACAGTACTAATCGCGTTAGCGGCGTGTCATCCGTACACAAGATCATTGTGTGTCCCCGGCGGCTCGTCGGCTACACACCTTTTGTTCATTGTTCACTTTGCCGAAACACGTATACATACACATAACACAGGCATAAACACAGGCTCGTACTACATTTGTTTTGCCAATTTCATATCGTAAATAATACACGAATCGGACAAGTTTGTAGTTGTAATATCTTTTGTGCAACACACATACACACACACATACACACACATATATATATATATATATATATATATATATATATATATAAGGTTATTCGATAGGTTTCTACGTTTATAATTCAATATATATATATATATATATATATATATATATATATACATACATACATAATAAATTGTCTTGTTGGTCTTCATTCTTTTTTAAATCAGTGAAGTATATGTTCTTCACTACTAGCTTCAGCAGTAGTGTCATTTTCAGACAGATATTAGGGGCTCTGAATGAATAAATTGTTGAACTAGTGGTGTAAAACAGACATTTAGCTGATCTGACAGAACAAAAATCAACAGAACACGTATCAATAGAATTACATATACACAAACTTATGATTAAAATTTATTTAATTTAATTATTTAAAATAAATTCCATTTAAGAGTAAGTAATATATATATATATATATATATATATATATATATATATATAAATGATAAAGATATATAATTAACAAAATATGCAGGAAGACCGCATCGAATAAATAAAAAATTAATAGATTCTTCATTCTTACTCTAACTAAATAAAACCTCACAGTTATTTTTTAAAAATGTCCTGTATGCGGATGTAAATTAATAAATGCATGAATAAATGTACTGTTTGTATGTTTTCTTAAAACATTTGTACATGTAATAAAATTAAAAACTTGGCATTGACTGCACTGTGATAATTGCAACATGATTCGGTTTTAATTTTTGCAATTACTGTATCAGTACTATATATATATATATATATATATATATATATATATATATATATATAAACAATTTAATAAAAATATTTTAATAACCGTACTAAATTATAAATCTTTCCGTATATATTACCTGCATATTTTAAATAAACAGTCAATTATGTTTTCATATTATTGATTTATATAAAAATTCAATATAAACAGTATTATTAAATCAGTTCTATAGTAACTGATATATAAAAGATCTATTTAAAAATGTATTTCCATTTATATTTTATAAATGTTTTCAAATGAATTACTTTATGTGTTCGTTACTTTTTATGAAATGATAAAATATTTTCATTAAAATTATTTCTGATATATAAATAAATGATTATAAATAAAATATATATTTAAAATATATATTTAAACTATAAAAGGTTATTTGTATATTAAAAAAATCTGTCGTAAGTCGACGTACTTAAATAATTATAATTTATTAATACAATGGTTGTAATTTTGTACGATAAGAATTTCTACATTACTCGGTACTAATATCTAATTATAAGTTAATAATATATTCTTTAATAATTTCGTACCTTTTTATAGACATTTAATGTTTATATAGATTGAAATGATGTGAAAGTTTTATAAAATAGTATGAAAATCTTGATTTTATGATAACAATTCGGATTTATATATTTAGACAGAAACGTTTAGTTAATTATGATCTTATTTTAAAGCGGTTTATACTTTTTTATATCGTTAAAGTTTATCTGTTTGTATGCAAAATAAAACTATTAAAAAAGTTTTATATTCAGATAGTTAGAAGTGAGAATTTCTTTTATGATGATTTAATCTTTTTTGATTTAATAAATAAAATAAGTCTATTAAAAATTATAATTTTATATTCAAATATAAAGATAGACTTTTA
The DNA here is from genome assembly GCA_034766995.1 of Acanthacorydalis orientalis. Taxonomy (NCBI): domain Eukaryota; kingdom Metazoa; phylum Arthropoda; class Insecta; order Megaloptera; family Corydalidae; genus Acanthacorydalis; species Acanthacorydalis orientalis. The sequence goes on from CM068324.1 coordinate 8,397,265, forward strand.
TAAAAAAATATTTGAATATTTGTGAATTAATATTGAATTCCGTTTCAATTAAATGTTGAATTATAGAATAGAATGTCATCACAGGTACTGAAGATAGATTTTTAATAAGAGTGTATGGGACAGTTGTAGAAATATTATTAAGTTTGTAAGATTATTTGTTTTTATTCTGAAGTAAGCCATTTCAGAGATTTTCTTATTTCAATTTTTAATGTTTTAATATCTGGTCGTATAAAAAAGATTCATTAACGAATATAACAGCAGAAAAAATATTTTTAAAGAAATAATAACTATTATTCTAAACATTTTGTGCATATGGTTTATAAAGAAGAATTTTTTGTCGATTTCATTAAAATTGACTACACCGTTTTAGAGAATTTCATTTTTATTCATTTATTGACATTTAGACTATTTGACAGTTCTCCAAATGAGAAGGTGTTTAAATTCAACATTAAACATACCGGAAAAGAGAAGTGTTATATATTTAAATAAATGTATATAGATTTCTATAAAATAGTTCTATCAAATAGATTTCATCTCAGTTATCGATGATAGATTTTTATTAGGGTGGTGATAGGATGATTGTAAAAATAATTTCAAGCTGATACAACTTTGTAAGATTATTTTTTTTATTATGAAGATATATTTAATATTTGAAATAGACTCATTTAAAGATTATACAATTTGAATATTTTCATATCAGCTCTTATGAAAAAAAATACATTGTCGAATATAACAAATAAATATCGAAACAATAATAATTAATATTTGAAAAAAAATGGGTAAATAATTTATGAAGAGGTGAGAGTTTTTTTTTGAAAAATAAACAGGATTTATTTTACAGTTTTGGAGAAATTAATTATAATTAATTGAAATTTAACTTGTTTGTCAGTTAATCAGTTGTTATGAAGTTTGAATACGGTACTATCAGAGAGAGATAATAACATATATATATATATATATATATATATATATATATATATATATATATTATTTGTGGTACCTTCCAACTTATATTTCCTACAATATACAAAGCTATCATCTTAATATCGTAATTAATAAGACTGAATATTTAATATTATTTACATTTATTCACATTCAATTATCAGGTATTAATTAATATCCGTAAATAATATCATTTAAATTTAAATATTGTTTTCGTCAAACTGAAATCAGGACGTTATGTTTAAATGTATTGTCATAATAAATAATAATAAATTTAACTAAAATGATCGTCGGAAAAGAACAAATATATATAAATTCAAGTTGAATGCATCGGATATCAAATATGTTACACTTTTTTTACTATTTAAAAAGTGCACATATTCATGAATTTTATATCATTTTATCTGGTATTATATCTCTAATACAAATGTCATTTAAATGAAAAAAATCTATTAAATTAAAATCAAAAGATTTTTACATTAGAATATATTGTTATAGAAATGAATTCGGATTGTAAAATTATAATTGTGTATTTTTATATCTATGATCCTGTTAAAGCATTATCCTGATCTACATCCTTTTGGATCACTTGAGTTTCTTTTCTTCAGTATTAGTTATAGCATATGTGCGAAACTAGTAGTTAAGAACAGAAAGTCAAGTAATTCATAAAATAAAGACTACAAGGATAATGAAATCCGGAATGGACTGAATGTATTGTAATAATGACAAATATGAATGAAAATTATGTACTATCGTAAGAAGTAATTAAATAGTTATTAATATTAATACATTTAACTGAAATGATGACGAAAAAAATAATATTTAAATTATAATTTAAAACTCCGGTTATCATTTATGTTACTTATAACTTATTTCATAATTTACTAAGTGTAGATATTTTTAAATTTCGAATTTTAGATCTGATATTTTATCAAGAATACATTCTTAAATGTAATTGGAAAATATTTAATTTGTATTCATCTCTTTTAATGAAATATATAATCAAAGATTACATTTTTACGTTTAACATTACAGATAGATTTCTATTAAATGTAGTTTGAAAATATTTAAATTTGTATTCGATTCTGTTTAATCGAAATTAATAATTCTAATTAGAATTTTTGTTCAGGTATCAGTTATAGATTTTAATGAGACGATTCGATATATTTTAAACCAGTATTTAAATCTCTTTTATTTAAATAAAGAATTAAAAATAAAAATGCAACGTTTTGATTTTAAAGATAGATTTGTGTGAAATATAATTAGAATATTTTTGAATCTCTATTCAATTTCTTCTTATTGAAATTAAAAATTAAAAAATAGATAATTATATCCAGGTATCATACACATATTTCAATTAAATGTAATCAAAAAATAATTTAAAATCGAATTGAATATTTTTTTATAGAAATTTAGAATTATAAATTCATATTTAAATATCAGAGACAGTTCTTCATTTGTGAATGAATTAAAACAGAATTTTGTACTCGGGTATTCAAATATCTGAATTTTCTTTTCTTTAGAAATTTACACATACATCAATTAAAGCTTATTATTTTATAATCAGGTATTAAAGAGACATTTTTTTGAAATATAACCAGAATAATTTTGAAATTGAATTCAAACTGTTTTATTGAAATATAGAATTGCAAGTTAGGATTTTATATTTCAAAATTAGAAATATTTTTTTTGAATTAGATTTAGAAACATTTTGAACCTATATCGAGTTGTCTTATTAAAATTTAGAATTATAAATTAGAATTTCATGTTCAGGTATTAAAGATAGATTTTTATTTAATGAAGATGTATCTTTCAACTCATAATTACTTTTATTTTATTTAAACGCAGAACTAAAAAGAAAATTAAATGTCTTAATATTAGCGACAGATTTGTTTGAAATATAGAATTTTATATTCAGGTATTTAAAGTAGATTTGTATGAAATAGAAATATAAACAGTTTAAATCCATATTTAAATCTGTTCTTCTAAAATATAGAATTAAAAATTAGAATTTAATATTCAGGTATACAACACAGACCTTTTAAATTTATATAGAATCCTATTTTACTGAATTATAGAACTATTAAATAAAATTTAATGTTCAGGTTAGATAGATTTTTATCAAATAGAATTTGAAATATTTTTCAGCCTGTATTCAATTGTATTTTTTTTTTAAAAAAGGTAGAATTAAAAATTAAAACTGAAAGTTCTACTATTGGTGATAGATTTTTATAAAAAAGAATTATAAATGTTTGTATAAAATTCCGTTTTGCTGAAGATATTTTATTAACAAAACGATGTAGTCAAATATAAATATTCGATAAAGAAAAAAATCTTTTTGCGTACTTGTTTAGTAGTGATTTTTCTAAATTAAAGAATCACAAAAGAACTCATTAAAAATCCTCATAAATGAACAATTTTGTTACCCTTTGCGAATATAAAAACCAACGCTTTTTCTATTCAATTGTTGGTTGAAGTACATATTTCGATTTTATATGTCAGTCAAGTGTGTGGGCCGGAAAACGCAATATCGTATATTGTATCATATATTTTATTAAAATATCAAATCAACGATCATACTTCGTTGCTGTTTCCATTTTATTCGCTTGACTTTACGTTTGTACCGTTTGATTTCGCATTCTTAATACGCTTATAGTTAAAAGGTTTTATATGATTCCGTTTGATATTTATCAAACGTTGGCAAAATACAAAATAATTCATTGAGGTAACTGAATTGAAATCAATATCCTTCTAATGAATTCATTATTAATGTGCATAATTCAGTTATAGCGTGATTATATAAAGTAGATACAGATTTTTAGTTTGAATATATTTTATAATAGGTTCGCTATAGAGAACTTTGATTGTATTTTCAATATAATCAATTTTTCAACCGATACACACACACAAATATCTCCTATATATATATATATATATATATATATATATATATATATATATATGTATATATAATAAAAAGTAAACTCATTATAAACAAGTTATTTGTTTAGAACTTAAGAACTCATTATGATTAATTTGAGTAATTATCACTAATTATCTGCTTATATAATAGTTAATAGTTATAAATAATTTATTGAATTTTCAATTTGTCTAGACTAATTTAAAAAAATTATACTCATAATAAATAATTAAATAACATGAACATATTAATAGATAATAACTCAAATATATATAATGAAATATATTGAAAAAATTAATACTCTCGGTAAATATTTAATAAGGAGTGTACATTTTTCGAACTTGATTAATTTATTTCTAATAAATTTACACTTTTCCTCAACTGTCCTTTTTTAAAAATGTTTCATTTAATTATAGTTCTTTATCAATGCAACTAAATCATTTTATAAATTCTTAAAAAATAAACGATTTTTTCAGATTTAAATTTATAATAATTAATTCTTGTTCATTATTTATATATATATATATATATATATTTCATTGACATTTTTCTACAACTTATCGCTTTCAAGACAATAGGATTGTAATCAAAATTTACATAAGTAAAACAATTACTAAAAATCGGTTATCAAACATTTTTGATTAAAAAAAATATTGTAATTTGTGGAATAATAAGTAAATAATTAGTTTCTGGAAGTAAATTTTAACTTCTCGTGTTTTTTTTTTTGATAAAAATATTGAATTTTTGATTATTATCTAGAAATAATGATTTTGTCATAGAACTGATTCTTACTGGAATACCGAAAAAGTGTTTAAGATACTCTTAGTGTAATCAAATATGTTCGATAATTAATTATTGAAACATTTCTAATGGTTGATTATGTGTATTTAGATGGAAATACCATCATCTTCAAAGCGTTAAGGTACAGAAACAATAAAGTATAGACTTTGTTTTGTATTTAACGCTCTGAAGATGATGGTATCGCCATATAAATCCGTATAAGCTACAATTAAAGATGAGTAATAATCGATTATTGAACATGTTTAGTCATTTTTTTTATAGTTTGCTGAGTTAGTGAAAAATTCATGTGTGAAAATGAGTTTAATTTTATTTTATACACAGTGCCAAAACTATATTATTATTCTTCTAGATCTGACTTGTTTAAAATAGAGATTAATTCGTATTATTGTTATTATAAATCAATCTAATCCATTACTGAATTAATTAAACATTTGATCAGAAATTATTTATATAAAATCATCGATGCAAAGAGATCTACTTATTAAAGTTTAACTCGTGTCTTTAAATACTATAAACTCTATGAGTTTATTTACGATTAAATACACTTCCACTAATGACATTTTTCAAGACAAAACGTGTTTGTAATGTATGAGTTTTTAATTATATTTATAAATCTTTATATAAAACCCCTTAAATATATCGATTACAGATTCTTTAGTAGTAATAATACTTGATAATATTTGAAAAATACGAAACATAAATATTCAAATTTAGGTTAAATTAAGACCAATCTGTTTCGAATGAATTATCATGTTATTTTTTTCCAGTCTAACTGAAATAAATCTCTGTCACAATATAATATTATTAAAGCTTATAAAATACTTTAATAATCAGTATGTATAAATTTATGTATATTTCAGCAGCCAGGCTAGCATCATTATAGTCAAGCATTGATTCATGATTCATATGCTTATTAGTAAAGTATTTTATATACTCGAATAATTTTTCTCTGTTTTCCTACTTATTTACCGGTTTATATCTCATATTAATATCGTTTTTATTTTAGACATATTTCTGTATTCAATCAATTGTGAATACGATAATTATTGTGATCTAACTTCAATGTTTTTATAAACATAAAGTAATGTATTTGAAAATATGAATATATTGAAATTCAATTACATTTCTTTTTGGGTACTTTATTTTACAAGTTGAACAGAACTTCCTGTTATTTGAATATTTTATAATATGGAATATAATTATGTTTTTGTCAATATTTTACTAGTTTTGAATTTTTTTCCACTTGAAACTGTATACATATGTAATATTTTTTTATTTAATGATTCTTGTAAAAAACTCAAACAGATATATATATATATATATATATATATATATCAAAAGTAAATAAAATTGTACTTATTTGTATTTATGTGGTCTGTAGGTAGTTATTTAAGTGAAGAAGTGAAGTTAATATGAAGTATATATGTACATCTTTTTTATTTCATTTATGAAATCATAATCGACTTACTCGTAATATATATATATATATATATATATATATATATATATATATGTGTGTGTGTGTGTGTACGTGTGTGTTTGTATGTGCGTGTATATTTGTTTGTATATTGTGTTCTTCATTGTATCTTTTGTTTTTTCTAATTTGTGCTTTTTGTTATTCGCATGCAATTTCTAACATGATCACAAACTTGAACGTTTTATTTAATACAAAAGTAAACGGACCATTGCTATTCGTGCAGTCGGCATCATTCAAGTATTAAATATTTGCACTTATAAAAAAATACCATACATAAGTAAATATATCCATGACATGAAGGTATAATACAATATGTCGTAGACAAGGCATAACGGATAAGTTTATATATAATTGTAAAAAAAAATTAATGACATATTTATTTTTAGCTTTTCATACAGTTGAGTATAAAACACAGTGGGCATTGAAGAAATGTCATTTGATTGCTGCTTTCTTTATAACATTTTTTTATATTAAAAAATACTTGTCGTGAGTCAGAAAATTGTTTAATGAATTTTAATCAAATTTAATTGATCTCGATAACGTTATAATACAAACAAAAAATGAAATATTGTATGAGCACTTTACTGTTTGTCTAGATGAGTCATTAAGTGGAAATTTTATATTGTGATTACTAGTCGTTTGTAGAACGATGTTTTAAAAAATATCCATTTTTAGAATTTTTTAGTATTTTTTTTTACTATTCAGTGCAATAACCTCGAGTTATATTGTAACGAAAACCAATATAACGAGTTCAAGAGTGCAGTAAAAAAATATTTTACATGGATTTTGATTTTCGATTTTTTATAACGAGCTACTTTTACGGATATTTTGAAAAAATATTTAATAATTATATATATATACATACATACATATATACATACATATATATATATATATATATATATATATATATATATATATATATAATCAAATCGATTATAAAGAAAACCGATATAACGAGTTCACGATTAAAGAAGAAAATGTTGAGATGGATTTCAATTCACTTTTATAATGAGTTTATTGTACGTATATACTGAGCGGAATATTTAATAATTATTTATTTATTTATATATATATATATATATATATATATATATATATACCTATATATATATATATATATACACACACACATAAATATATATATATACATATATATATATATATACACACACATAAATAAATATATATATATATATATATATATATATACATAGAATTGTATTGAATTTTTGTTTGATTATATTTCTTATTTATTTCTACACGTTTTAAACATTTTTTATAGAAATAATGAAAAATTATTTTCTGTTAGTGAATGGAATAATGGTTGATCTAGAACCATATATATATACAAATGTATTTATATGTATATTATAAACATATATATATATACATATATATATATATATATATATATATATATATATATATATATACAGTTAAATAACAACTCGTTGATAAGATGAAATCAAAACTCGATCGATGTTCAATTGAAAACAGAAGTTATAATAATTAGAACTACATTTAATCTCTCATGATTATTTTCACTACATCTATAATTATTAGATACCTACTCCAAGTCAAGAACTCGGGTATAAACTTATACACTATACAAGTAATAAATTGTTACTTAATTCTAAATACGGATAAAAAGAGAGAGATATAGGTAGTTGCATAATAAAAAGTAATAATACTGACAAAATATAAGTACAAATTAAGTACTGTACGTGTATAATTCAGAAATAAAACGAGACTACATAGACAAGTACGTAAATGAAAAGAATTGAAAAAACAGACAACTGTTCAACATAATTTTTAAATAAGGTCCCATAATTAAAAGTTAATTATATGACGTTTTCGAGTTTTGTTCGACAATATCACCTTGAAATTATTACAACTTAGGATATATCATTTGAGTAGAATGATATAATACATATTTCAGATCTATATCGTTTGTATTAAAACATTTCAAAATAAACTGTTGTAACACAAATAGAATTTGTATAAACAACAGATAAATGAATAATTGAAAACCCTTACAATATAGTTTTAGAATTGTAGCTAAATCCATTTTCATAAATGAAAGTTTTACTAACCTAACAAATCCTAAACAATTTTCAATTTACAAGAAACAATTAAAAAATATTATTAATAATCATTTATTGAATATTTTTGATCAGAAAAATTGTTACGATTTATATAATGAAAAAGGAATTCATTTGTAAAAGATATTACTTTGATTTTTATAAAAATATCGCTTTAGAATAAAATTGAAGCTACAAATATGATAGATGTGCGTGTATAATTGTTTCTAGATGTGATACTCTAAACTATATTTGTACAATACACCATACTCACATATTAAATGATTTTATTTCTTTATAAAAATATGATAAAATCAATTCTACTGTATATCCCCTAGCAGTACGACTACCACACGTTGAGGAACACTATTTTATATTATTGAACAATTCGACATTTTAATAAATTTAATTAAATATTCTCTAAAACTTCTATAATTTTCCAAATAAAAACAGGCAGTACTGTAAATGGTGCTTGTAACAAAAGACATATTTGATTATTTAACATGGAACTGATTTATAAATATTAATTTATTTCATTTTCAACTACTTCATTCAAGACACCGCGAAGAAAAAAATGTAAATATCATTTAATGATTAGAACACACTGGTTTGTAATACGGTTATTATATTAAATCTATTTTGAATTATATCAATTTTGAATAACATAGAACTTTATTGTTGCGAATAAAAAGAATTTCTAATAATTGCAGAAAAAAAGTAAATTACTTTATTATTAACATTATTATCCAGCCATTACTAGCTAATTTATATTTTTTTAATACTAGTTTAATCTAATTATATTTATTAGACTAGTTAACTACACGTTAAATAAAATATTGACGAGATCAGTAGCTTCAATGATGAAATATGATTATTAATAAAACGAGGAAATATTGAATAATGATATTTGAATTATTATAATTACATTCGTATGTTATGATTAATATGTATTTTAAGGATTAGCCTAATGGAATTAAATAATTACAGTTAGATATTTAGTATATGCCAGTGATAACAAACATTCTTGTTCAATGGAATTTTTAATAATACGTCAAATATTCTACTTGATCGAAAACCTATTATGAAAAATGTATGTATGTATGTATGTATGTATAAACGATTCCGAACATAATGTAATTATATGAAAATTCCTAATACGTGTAAAACAACTATTCCCCCTTTGTTAATTCCTACGACCATTTTCGTTCGTTTACATCGTTTAGTCGCTTGTACAAAATTCATTAGTGTGGTCTCTTTATTTCGCTTGCCTTTTGCATCGTTCTCGTTTCGGATTATTTTTCCTTTTTTGTTTGATCGACACGAAGACAAAAAAGTCTATGTAGCCCGAACAATTAATCGTTTATTCAACGTATATGGATCTCTGTCAGGTAGATGCTTCTATTTTATATGCATCTTTTTTATTGCGAAGTGAACGCGAGAGGCATGCTGCGCACCGCTGATTGTCTTTCTGACACCTTCGAAGCGGCGCGGCACGTTTGACTCGATTTGATCCCTCAGGCCTGCCAGGAACGTATAAGCGAATATTGTTTTTGGAATGTAAGTTTTTATATTTAGTTTATATATGAAGATTAAAATCAATTTTAAACTGTTTTTCTTTCTTTTTTGATTTATATTACTGATTGAATTTTTGTAAATAATTAATTTATTTCAACTATAAACAAACGTTGTAAACCATACAAGAAGGTTAATGAGAATACACCTTCAAAATTGCAAGTTTTAGAATAAATGTAAGCCACAAACCTTAAACTAAATTAAAGCTCGATTATAAAATATAGTTCATATGCAAATATCTTCATTATAGGGCTATTTACAAGTCTGTTAAAATTATTTTTAACTTGTTCTCTTTTTTATCTGAACATGTTTGTTATTAATACTAAGAAAAATAATATTTTTCGACTCATAAGTTGAAGTTAAAATATCTACGTACTCTTATACATTTTATGACTATTTTTTTTAAATAAAAGTGTTCGTTTATTATTCTCTAAAATATTTATATAATAAAATGCATGTTATTTCAATAGAATCCCTCATTTTTTTTCTGATAACCAATAATTATTCAAAACTACGATAAAGTAAAGAGTGTTTACTCTTACACGACGAGATTAACGCAATCGTAGCTATTAAAAATCAATTAAATGAGCTATGTAAATGAGTGAAATTATTTTTAAAACTTACATGTACTTTTAAAGACATCAATTTTTCATTCCACAACAAACCACATTTTTTCTGTTCTAAATTGTTTTGTAACTGATCATTAATTAATAAACAATTACTGAACATTTTGAATCAGAAAATATTTTTGTAGAGAAGTTAAAAACTTATTTAGTTACAATTCCAAAAAATATATTGGTATCAATTAATTATATCCAGATTGACAAAAGAAATTATGAATATTTGCATGAACTAAAATCCACGCGAATATTTGCTTCTTACAGTTTTAAACTCGTTATATCTGTGCTCGGTATAAGCATGTTCAAGTATATATATATATATATATATATATATATTTATATAGTATTCACAAAACAAAAATTTTTTGATTTAAAAAAGATTAATGTAAGTTAATTTTTCGATTTAAATTCTGTATTTTTAAATTATTGAGATATACTGTTATTTTCTTAAAAATGTCGTTAGGTTTCTATTGTTGATATTGATTATTATTTATAAATTTACAATCTTTATTAATAGATCTGCTGAATAAAATCAAAATATATGATAATCTGAATCAGAAATACCGAATTCGTATTTTAATATCTTTCTTAATTTGATAAGAGAACAGATTATAATTTGGTGCTGTATAAAAGGCAATGATATAAAATATACAAAATGTTTTTTATCTAAAAAGATTTCTTGTAAAAATAAATGAATTTACATATAATAAAAATATTCTAATTAAACTATTTTCAAAACGAAAAATGTTTTAATATCTACAACGATTATTAATTGATTTATATTAGGTACTATAGACCTATATATTTAAAATTAAATTATGCGATGTTTTTAGGTCTATAATTAATGATTTCATCTTCAAGTTATTAAAGTAATTGTATTAGACATATTAAAAGTGAAAAAGATACTGGACGCAAGCGAAACAGCAGAGTGCTAAAATGAGTGGTGAGCAGTTTGGAATCGTTAACGAATTTTTTAACGACCTATTTTGGCACTTTTTCACAGCTAAAAAGAAACGACAAGGCTATAAAGACGAAATAACTTATTTATTTATTTATAGTGATTAAAAAAACGACGTGGAATAAATTACCAATGCTTTATTTATCTCGATTACGGGGTTGAATTAGAGACATAGTACGAATACGAGTGAAATAAAACGTTCATTATTTTATAGTCGATAATTAATTTTATAGACTTTTTTACTATACGTTATAATTTACCATAATTCGTGAAAGAAAAACACACGTACATGTAATACATAATCAGAGTCGTTTACATTCACTTTTGAATAAAACATATAATTTGAAACAGTGAGCATCGCGTTGTGCTTTTAATTATTTCAAACAAAAAGTAATATCATATTAGTTGAACAAGAAATGAAATGAATTCGAATTACAATTCACACACGTGTAGAATGTAACATTCTCTCTCGTTTCTTGTTTATTTATAAGAGATGTATGCGCCATGTTTTTGCATTCATTATAGTCGTGAAATACTCGTTGAAAACTATTTATTGGATAGTGTTTGTTCGTTGTGAACACATAATGTGAACGAAGATAGCATATAATAGCTTCTTTATTGACAGGCACGCGAGACATTTTTTATCCGGTATGCGGTAAACAATGCCTATTTTTGGATAGTATTTTTTTTCTAGCTGAATATATTTTTTCGTACGTTGAATTTAATATCATCTGACTTATGTTGGGAAAGAACGTTGTATTTCACTTCGCCGCTTATTTATATTTGTGATTATTTTCAACGCGGAAAAATCAGTTCTTGTTGTTTTATATTTTATGACTTAAATATACAAAATGTTTTTATCGTAAATACGAAATTTTATACACAAAACAAGTAAAAGATATTTTATTATTTTTTTAGACAAAAAACAAGACTTTTTTATAGACTATTCATCGAAATGGTCATCTTATGAATACTTAATATTTAATAAAATACAGCCACTTTTGTATTTTAAATACTATATTATATACACACGTTTTTTTTAATTTAGATTTATTTGAAAACAAAACATTAATAGTTTTCGACCTATCTTGATCTTTTAACATTTTATATTCTCTATACAAACTAGAAAATTTAAACTAATTTAACAAATTTAATTTTAAAGATATTTATGTATTTATATATTTTATCGTTATAAAAGTTATTCACTCTTTTTATTATTTTATTCTATTCTACTTGTTATTTTTATTCGAAGTGTTATAGAATCAAAATTTAATAACAAAACTGCTCAGATTCTCATATATTTTAATTAAAATCTCTTAAAAAATATCAATTTATTTCAATAAATCGAAATAGTTGAACGTTTAAAGAAAGATAATATTTAATAAACCGCAAAAAAAATAAAAACAATAATTTACTTGTTAAGAATGTGAAAAAAACAGTCTTTTTAACTAGTAATTGTATTTTTCATTTTTATCGCTGTAAATTTAATTTTTTACAGTTATTAATAATAATAAAAATCATATGAACATTCTAATAGACAGTAAAGTAGCAATAGTTTGTCCAGTTGATAATTTATAGTATTCAGTACTTTTTTAGTAATTAAACTATATATTATTAATAAAAACAAATATGTACGTATATATTAGACTTTGTAAAATAGTTTACAGATTTATACGAACTAAAATATTTATAAAACTGTACGTGAATAAACATAAATCTGAATATTTTTTACTTCTAGTTTTACAAAATACGAGCAATTAATAGATCATATTGTGAAGAATTTTTTCTATTTAATTTTTTTCTAAGAGATATAAGAATATTTTAGTGACAGAATCTTAGGGGGTATTTGTTTTAATATCAACATTTTTTTTTAAAAAAAACATAACTTTTTCAATTGTCTATAATATAATATAAAATAAATAAATAAAATAATATAAAGACAATTTCAGATATCTCCTGGTAATTGGTATTTGAGTAGCAAAAGTCAGTCTTTGTGTAACTAAGACAAACTATAAATATTGAAAATCTAGTTGATTAATTCCAACAGTGAAATAAAATTATAATTTAATAATGTAAAAATTTTTTCAAAGATAAGTTTTCATAAGTTATATAGTTTATTATAGTTATAAAAACAGATTTGTTTTATTATCAATATCAGAAAAATTGCGTTACTTTTTTCAATTGTTTTCAAATAATTCTTTAAATAAGATGTTTTTCAGAGATATGTCATAAGGTGTCATGCAATTTTTGAAATATATTAATGAAAATTAATTTATATATATATATATAAAGAGAGAGAGAGAGAATAATCGAAATATACGATAACCATTTTTGTTTTTTTTTTCCATACAATTGAATGATTATGAAAAAATTGACCTATATCGTATTTGATTAACTGAAACAAAATAATTAAGTAAAAATAAATTATTCAGTTTAACAAATAATTAATCTCAATATGCATTTTGTTTCTATCAAAAAAATGGTAGAATAACATGGAATATGCATATGGGATAATAAAGAAGATTACTGTTTATTAATCAAACGAGTCTAATAATAATATAAAGTATGAATTATTTAACAAAAAATACAAATATATATATATATATATATATATATATATATATATATGCAGGTAAGTTTTTCATATTTTTCAAGTGCACAAAAGCTATAGAGTGTATATTATAACTGGATATTGAAGAACTAAGAATATAGAGGAAATTTCACAATACTAAAATAATGGATGTTAGTTAATGCATTTCTACAAACATATATATCGTGCAGAGATATAGATGTTTATATTTAATTTGTACAAATCCTTCAGACTACCATTTATTACTAATATTGAATATAAGCATTACTTACTTGATTATAATGATATTTTTTAAATAAAATAAAACAAATCATTTACAAATTATTAATTTACATAAAGAGATCTCACTAATAACACAAAGAGATTTAGATTAATTGTATCGTTCAAATATATTAACAATAAATATTTAAATCATCGATAGATATCAATGGTTTTTAATGATTGAAGTACACCGATTGAATTTTCACAGTAAAATGGAGAGATAGCTACATTTGTTTTCTATTGCAGTAAGAGTATATCATTTCCTCAGTATTCTTAATTCTTTGCACACATATTTACTTATTTTTAAAAAATTACTCAACAATGCTTTTGATAAAACCAAGTATTCGAACAAATCAGGTCCTCGTTGCCTTATTTATTAAAACATATTTATTTTATATGAGTTTTTATATGATATTTCATATTGAAACTCCTGCATGCATTCAATATAATCCAAAAAACATTTTATAGCCTTAAGCAACAAAAAAAAAATAAGAACCTAATTAGAATGATTAGATTTTCATTCACATAATTAGAAAGATCAAATATGCAACACCAAATGTGTAATACGTTAAATCCAACTTAATATTTCGCTTTCAATTTTTTAAAAAACAAAATTTCACATATTCGACGCATACATTTTAGAAATATCAAATTTATATTTTAACATACTTAATAGTTATTATAACTCTTAATATAACAACATCACAGTATTATTGCATTTAAAATTAAACTCTAATTATGAGATTTCTCATCAAACATCAGTAGTAATTTTGCCGAAATTCTGGTATATCGTACCGTATGTCTATTTTCTCTCTCTTTATCTTATATATATATATATATATATATATATATATATATATATATATATATAAATCCGTTTGTGTTGAATAAATCGACAGGTACATTATTTTTTAATTAAATAATCAATTTATAAAAAGAAACTAAGGATATTAACAACAAATAATATGAAAATGAAAAAGGACTTATTGAAAAAACTGCAATTTGATGTAAATATATACCTACACAGTTTGAATATTTTTTATAAGTTTTATGTGACAGCCATATTATTTGATACAATGTAAATTTATTTAAATATTTGTAATTTACTTTTTCTTTTCAAAAATATCAATAAATTTCTATATTAATATGAATGTATATTGTTCTGTTATTTTAGTTATTTAAATTGGCGATGTATAACAATTTTAAATAAAATTTTACACGTTTATATTCCTGAAGAATTTTTAAGATAATTATGAATATTTGCTAAAATATACGTAACATATATATATATATATATATATATATATATATATATATATATGTATATGTATTTATGTATGCATATTTACATTTTTTTTTGTTAAGAAAAAAGTATTTTGTTATTGAAGATATGACCGAACTCAGCACTCCCATTGATTGACTCGAGTGAAGTGCGCGCGTGCGTGTGTGTTTTTTAATAATGTTTAATTATCTATAAATACAGATGGACAGCACTAGGTATATTTATATGTAAATATTATTTTGCTCATTTCATATAGATAAACAGATATATTGTTGCCCATATCTTAAATAGATACCTGTATGTTATTAAAAAATAGGAGAAAAAAAACACAAAACTTGTTCCGATTGACAATTTAACACAAAAAAACGATCAATAAATAATATTGCGTTGGTAGGTTAATAGAATATTTTACCATGTTACAATATATGTAGCTGTTAATAGACAATATTGTATATTTCTGTATGTGTTATTCAATTGTAACGAAATACAATTTTATTAATAAACTTGTCAACGTATGTAAAACAAATTGTTTATTTGTTTAATTTATTTCGATTTTTTTAATACCTAGTATTTAAAAATGTAATTAAATAAAGGATTTAGAAAATCAGTATGTTTTCTTTATCTTTTTTACTATCTAATGATTTGTGAATATTTTTTTCTGATTTACAGTCAAGTGTTTACTCATTAAAAACAACAGTACAAGAAGAATTACTAGACTGAAAATTGATTACAGTTGACATAATCGTTTTTCTAAAATTCGATAAATATTACAAAATTTTATTTTAAGTTTTCAATTTTAAGTGACGGACTTTAAGGAGTACTCAGATCAAAAATTCAAAATTTATTAGTAAGAAACAACGGGAATAAAGTCAAAAATATTGATTTAAAAATTTTCATATGAAGAGTGAATCCTAAACAACAATTCCCATCAAGTATCGAGTGCAACAGTGCTTCAATTTGTGTACTATGTATCTTTTTACCTAAGCTCTAGAACAGTTCAGATGAAATTAACCTTTTTTTTTAAAAAAAATATTAGTTTCTTAAACTTTGAAACATTTTATAAAAAAACCAAACATCATAGCAACAGAATTTTTTTTCGTCTAATAAAAATCTAATAATTATACAGAAGCCATGTTAAAAAATCTGAGATATAGATCTAAGAATAAAAATCAAAGATTAGATTATAAAATTACATTTTTATAATTTATAGATTTGTAATATATATATATATATATATATATATATATATATATATATATATATATATATATATATATAAGGGCTGCCTTATTTGCTATATTTTCCAAATATACCAATAATCATTTCTTTGGTTTCTGTATACAAGAATTATCAGATACTAATATTGATCATAACTTAAAAAAATATATTTTTCAAAAATGATAAGCGTATATTTTAGTACTTCAGCAGTACAATATAAAGATAAATAGTTTATTTCAATTAAAAAGATTATTTTTTTGTATAAATCTTTATAATTTCAATTTTAATACAGGTTCTAATTATGTATGTGTGTGTACGTATGTATATATATATATATATATATATAAACATATACAACCACACAAATCTATATATATATATATATATATATATATATATATATATATATATATAATCTATTGACATTAAACTACTTTTTAAGAGAATTTTTAATGTGTAAGAATGTTTAAGAAATGTTTTAATGAAAACGCTATTTTTATTTAGAATTATTTGGTAATAATTATAATTATTACCATGACATTACTACAATGGCCTTCCTAAATATGATTTTTACTGTAAGAGTTAGTGCGATAGTATTTATTTAAATGTGTCACACAAGACATTACTCATTTAAATATTTTCGCACTGAGAAAAAAACACATTCTTTTTCTGAATAATCCTGTGTGTATACGCAACAGAAAATTGGTGTTTCAAAGTACATTAAAGGTGTGTAGTATATCTTTATGTTATATCATTATAACTAATGTAAGTCGGTAAATGTTGAAATAAAACACACGTGATGAATTATTACTTACTTCGGGATTTGCAGTCGGTTATAGGTAACCATTGTCTATCCTCCTTTGCATGATTTGCACCCTGTAGACTATCGAAGTGTTGGACTTGTCGCTGTCGTCTTCTTCCTCCTCTGGAGGAGGATGACAAGATGAGCACCTGGTAGCGATCGTAAAGCGATCCGAACGTGGACCGAACACTGTCCGATTGTTGGCCGAGCGTTGGCCGAACGCTAGCCGAGCGCTGACCGAGCCGGTGCAGGTACCGAAGTAACATAGCACCCCGTCGAGCGGTCCAATAGCCGCGCTGGTAATAAATCACCCGGAGCTAACTCGAGATACGATGGAATTTGTAAAACACGGGTCAAGGTGTTGATTAAAGAAGCGGTCCGCCGCACTCAAAGCGACCGTCCGACCAACGAGGACAGAACATGACAATACGATTCGGTCGTTTGTAAACGTTTCGCTCACTTGTACGTCTTCAACATGCGAGACCGCTCGTCGTCGGCCCGCAGCGTGCCGGGGGTTAAAAAGCCAATTATCTGTAACTAACCTAATCTCGACGCTACACGTATACGTAGGTGACCGTACCCATAGCTAGGTGGCGGCTATATATAATATTTACCCATGGTCGCAGTTACGTATAGATTATCAGCGATGATGCGAACCTAAATTTATCTAATTGTACATAAAACGCAAAACATGTGTTATATATATACATACATATATATATATATATATATATATATATATATATATACACACACACATATTAACAACTGTTATCAAATTTACCCCTTAAAAAAACTCTCCGAATACACATATAAACACAATTGTTTTTCTCAGATTGTAAATCAATTAATATGATTGTTAAATACCCGAAACAGAATACACATTCAGAAATAAAAAAATAATTTATAATAATATATTATTATTAGATTTTTTTAATCTTAGAAATGTATAAGAAATTTTCATTAACTTTTTCTAACGTCATACTTTATTCCGTATTAAACTATAATATGTCACATGTTTTTATTCATTTGTTTTTACAACTATTATCTTTGAATACCAACTGATATTGTTATTGGTTTTAAATTTGGTTATTACATTTTTAAAATGAATCATATAAATACTGATCATTTATTTTTTTATTTATTTTGAATCGACGAAATAACGAATTTCATTTATTATGTTACTTAGATCGCTATAAAAATGACAAGAAATATATTCCATCGTATTGGAGTATTCTAGAGGCATGTCTTTTCTATTTTGATTATCAATCCATATGCCAAGTGATATATCTATCTTTAGGAGTTATTTCACACCACAAGAGTGGATTTCTCTGAAAACTCCTCCAGTCTCAAAAGAGGTTATTGGAATTTCAAAAGGGATCGCTTATACCGGCGACCACTCGGTTTCCTTTTAGTCGCCTCTTATGACAGGCACGAATACCGTGGAAGTATTCTAACCCTCTTCCACAGGCAAAATATGACTATTATAAAATCAAAATTATTTTTTTTTGTTTATATATAAACTACAATGTAGATGTTTTTCACAAATTTTAAACAAAATTATAATCTACTGTTTATTTTCAAATATTTCATTTAGAGAACTATTAATATATTTCTTAAAATTATTTTTCACTTGTTCTGTTTTTATTTCTATATAATTTGTTTATAGTAATAAGATAAATAGCAGGGAATTGATTAAATCCATTTTTTAAAAAATGTAGGGTTATATTATCGAGTATTATATAAAACATTCAAGAAAATAACATGTATTTCTTTCTATTTCTTGAATTCTAAACGATAAGAACAATATTATAGATTTAGAAAAAAATGTTATAAAATTTTAGATTGTTTTAAATTAAAATTATTATTGACTGATTATATATATATATATATATATATATATATATATATATATATATATATATTCAATACATTCTTTTTTTAAGCATATTTTTTTAAATTTTCACGTATACTTCAATGGAATACATTTTTTCTACGATATTTTTTTTGAAAATTGAATATTTTTCAATCATAGTTTTGCAATTATGATAATAAATTTCCAATATTTAAACATAAACTATACTTGATATTTTACGGAAGAGGATTAATGTTAACAAATATTATGCATACATACATATTATATATATATATATATGTGTGTGTGTGTGTGTGTGTTTGTATTGTGAGTTTGAATATTACTTCAGGTCATGCTACTTTTCATTAAAGTAACGATTATTGTAGACGTTTGAAAACCATTGTATTTAAGAAACCGTTCTAAAATAGTTTCAATAAAAATAAACATACAAATATATATATATATATATATATATATATATATATATATATGTATGTATGTATGTATGTATTTATATGCGTGTTTTAAATGTGTATATATGGTAGTTGTTCTTTGAAAAAAAAACTGAACTGAACAAAGAAAGGCTCGCGTTGCGTGACAAACTGTTTTTTATTAAACACATCAACTATCCGTAATAATGTCAAAATAACTTACTCTCCCCAAAAGCGTGCTGTTGCTTAACATTTTCGTGCATTCACTTATTTACTATGCCTTTCTACACCTTACGCCGTCCACCTATTTGGGTTGCAATACCATTACTCAGCCCACAAACACTGCCACCCTCTGAATACTTTATTCTGTATTCAATTTGATTTTATTCTATTATATATATATATATATATATATATATATATATATATATATATATATATATATATATAAATTATACACATGTTTCCTTTTTATATTCTGTCAATATTAGTATTATATTTCATGTATTACATTTCCTCGAATACGGTTGTTTATTTTTGATTCGTTAATTACATATAAGTGAGCATATATATATATATATATATATATATATATATATATATATATATATATATATATATATATATATAATTGCATAAGTGTGTTGGAAATTGTTTCCAACGCATTAAAAATATGTTGGTAAAACGTTTTTAGAAAATACTGGTCTTAAACACACTTTACATTTACTTTAAATAATGCAAGTCCGGTAGCGAGTGTTTTTTCTCGTAGATACAAATTACATGTCTGAATATAGATTAATTAATCGTATTTAATTTTATTTTAATTATTTGATACATCTACCGCTGTCTAAAAAGGTTCTAGAACAATGCCCCTCAGTACCCAATGAACAATTGTTAGAGTGTATTCTGTAGATTTGAAGATAATAATTTCTTTACAGTACACAAATGTTCATTTTATTATATACGTGTATGTAGGTATCTATGTGTATATATCTCTGTATATATATATATATATATATATATATATATATATATATATATATATATATATATATATATATAAAGAGGGAAAGAGACGGATATAGTGTCAGATAGATGAATAGATAATTTCAATTTGTATTCCAGTATTCGGATTGTGTTTGATGCTTTGGCGGTAATAGCGTTGTAATATGTGTGACTGAAGAGCGCAGGAGACGCGACATGGGCGGGCGGTCGACCGACAATGTGCAGACGTGTAGTCATGCGTTGTTCAGTAACGAGCGCACACTTCATCGTATTTGATATTTGATGTTGAGTAACAAAAAGATAGGTCGCCTTAAATAAACGCGACACGTGATGAAGGTGAGAGTGGTTGAAAGGACGAACAGGCTAGCGGGTGAACGAGCAAACGGCGTAGCATTGCGCATTGTACATGCAACAATGGATCGTAAAGAATCAAAGAAAGGCGTCTTGAACATTTACGATTCATAACGAAACGCGAAAGAACGATTTATATTTTAAGGAGGGCTACGAAAAAAAATGGCCACCGAGTGGGGTGTACGCGAGGTTTAGTATTCTATCGCCCACGTATCTACATCTACATCTTGTAACCGGCATATCCTACTGGTAAGTGCAGGCGTGCTACAGGAGGGTTGGTTCCGCGTAAACTCGCAAAACAAAAGGTTAAACGTCTGATTATTAATGTTTGTTAATCTCGTGTTTTCGTGCCGACGGGCAGTTTGGCTCTTACACAGCGGGTGCTTTCGCCGCGACGCCAGAGGGAATCAAACACTTCGAGCCAGCCGAAATCTACTTACAACGTACTTATGTTATTAACGCCGCGGATAATATTTGCCGAGCGGCGTTTATGTACACATCGCTGTGATTATATTTAGCCGCCGTTTGTTTGTTTTCATTTATTATATCGTAAAAACTAGTGGCGCGCATGCTATTCAAGCTAATTGTCGACCGTTGCACGCATGTCGTTTTCTATGTACATTAAATACATACACACACGTGTATATATATATATATATATATATATATATATATGTATGTATGTATGTATAAAGTATGGTCTAAAATTTTCTCGACACGCCCTTAAACCCCAAATAATCAACCAATCAATCCAAAATTTCACAACTTTACATAATATTCTTCAAAAATATTCTTAATTTTTGCCAATTTTATATATTAAACAATCTAAATAGTGTATGTTGCATCAATGCTTTTGTACACAGATCAGTTTGAGAAAAAATAGGATGATAGTTTTAGAAAAAAGAAATGAATATAGAGTAGTGTTGACACTTCTGTTTAAATGAGTATATTCAAACAACGATTAAACTCTATTTATATTGACTTCTTAAATGCACAAAATAATCACAATTAGAAAAAGAGTCTGTTGAAGATTGATCTCAATAAAGATGTCTTTTACAACGAATATTCAAAAAATACCGATTTATTCGATGAAATTATACTGACTGATTGTCAATTAAAAGAAAAAGATTAGAGAAAGGATTGAATTTTTGAAATCAACTGTGTTATGTATCTTTGATAAAAATTAAAAATATTAATGATTAATATAAGATTAGTACAAGGAATTCCAATCGTAATTGAAAAACGTTAGAGTGGAATATTAAACAGATATTGTGGAGCTTTATGGAACTGATAGGTTATATATATATATATATATATATATATATATATATATATATATATATATATATATATATATATATGGTTATATGTAATTAAATAAACCTACATAGAAGCAAATAGAAAATAAAACCAACATATGGAAATATACACGTTTGAAGAGTCTTAAATGATTCAATCTTAAACATTTAATTATCTCAATTCTATTCTGGTACGCGTTTCTCATACGAAGTGACTCGATCGAATAGCAAATTCATACAGAATATAAAAACAGGAGTATATTTGTAACAGTCAGTAAAAGCCATCACGATGAACAATGTCTACAAAACTGGTCTGATAAATTTATTGATCCTGTTGGCGTTGTTAATAATTCACTTTCCACTTAAAGCGGCTGTTTGCGAGCTGATGTTATGGCAAAACAATTACCTAGCAAACGCAATAGTCTCTGATTGAGATTAATAATTTGTACAATCCTCTATATTTATTCTAAACTTCTTATTCAATTCAAATATTGTCATCGATCAGTATCTTTTTTTACATATTACCTTGTGCTTTTTTATAAATTCGTATTTTTAAATTATCATCTGTGTATTTATTGATCTATTTATCTATCTAAATATCTATTTATATATCTATACATTCATATATATATATATATATATATATATATATATATATATATATATATAACATTATTATCATTCAAGAACAACGGCTGGAATATATTCCAGGAAACGATGAACATATTTCATCGCCAATTCCAAAAATCGAGTTCATTGTAATTCACGGATATGTTTTTAATAACGACCTTGTGGTTTTTGAATATTGTTTCAAATACAATTCTAGACCATTACCGTATCCGAAAAAATATAAATAAAGATAATAAATTATCCAATTCATTTAATAAAAGTCAACTGAAATGGAATAATTCTTTTTAATATCGAACTGTTATTTATTCATACAGAGACGTATATTGTTTGTTGGATTATTTGTTGGTCAATCCTTATCAAATTAATTCCAAATTAATTTCTTATCAAATTAGTTCAATGAATGGTTGTTATTTATTTCAGTTTATTCATAATGGAATTACTATCAAAATCCTCAAGTATTGAAATAATCAATTATTTAATATTTTGATGAGTTTGTCTGATGTATGGGGAATGATTTATTTTATAAAAAAATTTAGTCAGTATGAAAAAGTATGAGTATGAAAAAATCTGTAAAATAATAAACAATGTAATTTATAAACCCGTACAGGAATTCTTCAATTAAATACTTATTTAAACTTGAAGTAAATGAGTTAAAAGGGTTTATATTATTTAAAATATTGCAAAAAATAGTTACAGAACGATTTTGAATTGAAGTTAAAAGTATACAATCTTGATGAAAAAACTGATAGTTTCAAATATTTTTATAACTTAAAACAAATATTAAAAATCTAGGAATTTATAAAAATTCAAATAGATAATTTATAAAAATTTTTTTTAAAGTTGTCAATAGAATTGTTGAACACATTTAATGGTCGTTGATTCATTTCTAAGAATTGGAAATAAGTGTAAAATTTATTGAATATTCTACATAGATCAATACTTGAAAATATGAAATTTATTTTTTTTATAAATCGATTTATAAGATTGTGAAATAAATTTGATAGATTTGCAATATGATTTGGTAGTGGAAGTAAAAATTTATAGATTTAATAATGTAATTGTCAACAATCAATTATGATCGAAAGATAAATTAGGGAAAGTAAATTCAGAAAAGGAATTTTAAAAATATGGAATATCCTTTTCAGAAATACATTCTTACTCTTCCATAAAAATAAATGGGAAAAGTATGGGTATATAAATAGTATAATGGGTAAATAAATCAAGGTGGATAGGTAAATAAATGGATAATTAAATAATGGGTAAATAAATGGGTGTTTAAATTATATAAATTAGTAGCGAATTATAAATAGTAATTATTGTATTGTATAATCGACAATTACTGGTTTGAATCCATTTTTATAGATTGTTAAATTTTCCTCGGTGTAATAACATACTTTAAAAAAAGTAAAAATAAAAAATCGATAATTTGTAGTGTAATGGTTATACAGTTTCAATATCTTTTTGCTCTAAATATTTTTAAAATCATAAATAAAGGAAACCCCGATATATTAATTCAACCCTGGCGTTATATTGTGTATTACACGTGTATCAAAGTATCATAATTGTTTTTACGGTACGTCGTACGCTTTGTTCTATAGTATAGTACACATTCTTCCGATCTGGTATTTTAATTTTTTTTAATGAAATTTCTATACCGGCAAAGGAACTATTCGTCGAAATAGGCAGAGCTACATAACCACGTTCCGAATGTCCGGCTGAATTTAAACGGATGATTTCGTCAATTTCCCAGCGTGACGCGGTGCCTAGTTATTTTACACGTGTTACGCCACTTGAAAATATTTCAGGTGAATCTCGTAAAAACACTGAACTACTAACACCTGTGCGGCGGTCCGAATGACTCGCTGTTGTTCCCTATTCTTCAACCGCTCGGGTATCCGATCAGTATTGTTTGTATGATGGCCATCTTTACCATCAACCGATATGAGGCTGTGATTTTTCTATGACAGAGAACCACATTTAAACATTATGCACTTTCGTTAGATGCTCTCTTTATCACACGGACGTCCACCTCTCGCCTCCCTATCACGCTTCACGTCGTGGGAACCGTTAATCTATTATTTCACCGCCTGTAAATACCTACTTATATTTTCATACACACACATCTCTGTATATATATATATATATAATTTGAATCCCTAATTTATATTTAAAAGTTTTAATATTATATCAAATAAGATAAATCTATTTTATTAAAAAAATAATATTTTTATAAAATAAATATTAAATTAGTTTGTCATTCTATAATACTATCAGTATTATTTTCTATTATAATATAAATGATTCAATTTTATCTACAGAAACCACAGACTAAATGTTTTGTAATTTGTTTCTGAAAAGAATCTAAAATAGAACATCTTTCATGCCTTGTTTTTTGTTGTGCACTAGCTCTTTCATTCGATCTCTTTTCAATTAGTAATACTAACACAAATATAAAAAAAGCTATTAAAAAATCTGTACGATGGATTAGAGTGAAAAAGCAAAATGTGTATTTTTGATCTTCCTCTTTATCTATGTTTATATATGTATATATATATATATATATATATATATATATATATGTGTGTGTGTGTGTGTGTGTGTGTGAGTGTACATTCTTTAAAATTTTAGTCATTTTACCTAAAGCTGGTTTAATGTGACAGCTGATTCCCAGGGGGGCGATTATTTTATAAAATTAAGGTTTTGCTTATTTATCATTAAATATATGTATTTATTTAGATATATAGCATACTACCTAGTTTTAAACAGCTGTGATTCGTTCGCTCATTTAAAAAACTAATATGATTTCTAATAATTTACGCATGAAAAACCTTAGTATAATTCTTGGTGGTCTATTACAATTTATATATACATAAATACATTTATATCTATATGTGTGTATATGAATATAAATCTACCAGTGGCGTATTATAAGATTTTCAATTAAATAGAATATATTAATTAATTATCTGCTAACATTCCATTCGATATATTTTAATATTTGAAACTGAATAATATTAAATGCATGTTATACCTAATTTACTTTTAGTATACATTGTTGTATATGTATAATGTAGATCTAAAAAAAGCTGTATATTATCAGAGCGAATTTATTTATACAGGCATGGCCAAAAAACATAGAATTATTCCAAAATTTATTTCATACACTCTTTCTCTGAATTTTTTAAAAAATTGTATTTTCCCAACAAATTAAATTGAAGCTTCTTTTGGTTAACACTTGATGTGTTAATATTATAAAAGGTATTATAATATTCACATTTGTAAAAATTTCAAATTATTATTATTATTATTATATATATATATATATATATAATTATCAAGTCATATAAATAATAAATAATTTTCACTTATTGTCATGCAAATGTGCATTTCTGAAAAATAATTACAAGAACTAAAGTTCTGTTAACACTTCACAATAAAAACAAGCTATACTTCAATATCAATGGCAATGTATCTATAATACATATTTAAAGTGTACTGTATGCAGCCTGAACGGAGAAGAAACAATGCAACATACAAAAGTATCAGCTATACAAACCACACAAGAAATTTTAACTAGTCGGAAAAAATATAAAAAAGAACCTATCAGCGAACCTAATCATAATTGAAACTCTGGTTAAAGCAATAAATATATTTAATTTAAAAATAATAGCCTAAAATTAATATCTTTCTCTATTAATGAATACATTTTATATCAAATATATATATATATATATATATATATATATATATATATATATATATATATATATATATATATAAACACTGTAATTCAAAATGGATGAATGAGACACATTCCCGAAACATCCCTGATTAAATATTATATATATATATATATATATATATATATATATATATATATATATATATAAAGTAATTGTGTGATAAGTATTTGAATTGTAATACTTTGTATTTAATTTGAATGTCATGGAGCTTAAGACCGTTGAATTGTTATAAAATGAGCATTAGTGAAAATATAGACCGGATGCATCAAGTGCATACCGTCCTTCGCCTATCATCATGTCTGTAGTCCAAGTCTATTATCCATTCGCGTTCTTTAAAACATACACTCTAAATGTTGGTCAGCCGTAAACGGTCATAATCTCCCCTCAACTATTAAATATGTTCGGCAGTAAAAAAGCATTTCGGCGGCTCAGGTGTGAGACTTGTTCGCCGCTCGCTGCACCATCAGCTCAGTGACGTACTCGTCAAACTTCCATAAACATTCTGAACAAACATTCATACGAATCGATACAAAACAATTTCATACTGAATACGTCTCTACACGTCGACTTTATCGCGTTATCCATACTTTTTTATTTATTTTACAACCGGTTATTAACATATTTCTTAATTACATAATTACTTAATGATTTTTTTTAACGTACAACAATCTCGATTTAATTAAAAATTTAAATTTTATCACTATTTATTTTAAACAAATATTAATAGTGGTGAGGAGATTCGCTTTAACGTTCACTCATTATTTTTACATTATTTTCTTTGTCAAACAAACATGACGGGCAGCAAGAATTCGACGCCACTGCGGCACGAATATTGCCAGACTAGCTGGCTGCGATCATCTTAGGACACCTGGTCGAACATCGTTCAGAACTGATCACAAAAAAAAAACAGAACTAGTCGCATCTCTAACGTATCACAATACTCCAAGTTCTCCCGTTTATGGTCGTAGATAATGCTTTTCGTGTGTTTTACATACCGTTCTTTATTATATATTTTCACGTAACAAACAACCATTACATTAAGAATTATTGCTAATTCGCAAATATATTCAGATATAAATCATACATACATATACCTACATACATATATATATATATATATATATATATATATATATATATATATATATATATATAACTATTGATGTAATTAACAAGTTAAATAATATAACAGCAGTAAAATGAATGTAATAAAAACCATTTTAATTGTCAAATGACTCAGTTTATGAAACATATATGATTAAAAAATACAAAAGAGTATATTTATATACAAAATTAAAAAAGCATATTCTCAGAATCATAGTTTAGATTTCCACTAGTACTTGTTTATAAAAACAAGAAAGAATGCAAACGTACTTCAACAATCGATTGTCTGACTTACTTATGTATAGAAATATATGTACGTATGTTTATTTCTTTAATTATGTTTAATTATATAGACGTGGTAATTGTTTCGTATCAAAATTGTCTTGTTTATTTTTAGTAAGAAATTGTAATTAAGAATATGCATATTAAGAAGTGTTTGTAATTTAAATAAATACTTTTCATGTAATTATTAATTGTATTCGTTTATAATTATGAAATATATTCAAAGGTACGGAAAACGTTTGTTCAATGTTAATTTGTTTAATATATAATGTAAAATAAATTCAAAAAATATACTTCGTTTATGATTGATAATTTTTAAACAAATTGTATTCAAGTTTTAAGTTTGATTAAAATATCGTTCTGTTTTTGTATTGTCAGTAGAATATTTATGTATGGATAATAGTACTATTTAACACAAAAATCAATTTAAAAAAAAATTGTAATTCAAATCAATTTCATTCAATGTTTAAAACATATAATTTTCAATTATTTCCTACAAGTATATTTTTAAATACTGAGCTCTTAAAAATACTATAATATTAATTTATTTAGTAAACATTTTAGAATTGACATTTTTAATCTACATATACATATATATATAAAGCTAACAAGCGGCATATCAAAGTATTTTTGTGAAAGTTTTACATTATATCATCTGCTTACAATTTTGTCACGCATCTTTAAAATAATTAAACAAATAATAGGTGGTTCATTTATAAATTCACGTGTCACATATTTTTACATGTATGTAATTTTCTTTTAATTTTTGTTAACATCTAATGTCTATTTAATATTGTGTCATTTTAAATAAACACTGTTTAATCAAACAGGAAAAATCACATGTGTACAAAAAGTAGTACTGGTATAATTGTATTATTAGATTAGAGTTTCTATTACACTGTTATCTATACAGTAGCGTATTTAGTTGCTGCTGTAAAAAGAATATATTTAAATCTTTATTTGTCGAAGCAGGATTATTCTTGGCTTGAAAAGCATAGAAATTTACCACGATAAGGATTTGTTTTGTGAGTTATTGAGGTTGATAATATATATATATATATATATATTACATCAATATTTTTAAACGAATTTTTCAATGATACAATGTTTATATATAGGAGAACTCGGTTATAACGATCAGTAAGATAACAAATTTACACAGCTACAATAAACAAAACATGACACGGATTTTGGTTCATTTTTATTTTCATACAAACCCTCACTATTACAAAAAGCTCAATTCAAGGAAGTTCGATACATATTCGAGCAAATTTTGTATGCTCTAACAACTATGCTCTTTACTTAATCGATGATAAATTAAATAATTATTAATAAATTAATTTTTAATTCAACTTAAAAACCTGAAAAAATTCAATATTATATTTTTTCATAACGGAATTTAGATTTGATTATTTGTTATAAGCAATTCGATGGTTATTTCATTATTTTCAAAGAGCTAAGGTGTAGAAAAATCTGATTTTTTTGTATATACAATAATAAAAAATGATTAGTAAATCACACGATATGTCTGTTTAATTTTATTTTATTAATTAAAGCCTTAAATATGTTTTTATGTGCAGTAGTGAGGTATATATCGATATTTTATTTAAATTTTATATTTATTTGTTATTTAAAACACATATTACTCTCTAGTATAACTTTATATCATATTATTGGAATTTGTGTAAAAAAAAATAATATTTAAATAGAATATAATGAGTAAATGGAATTATAACTAGTTTATTAAAATGGACTGTACAAAACTATTCGAAATTAACATATTAAATTGTTAGAACTTTCGTCATTTTCAATTCGATTTAAGAACATAAATCCGGTCAGTAATTGAATTCACCTATAAATACATTTGTCTCGCTGTCTACAAGGATTTCATGTGTTTTATAATCGAATATGTGTATATAATCAGAGATAATAAATAATTCCGTTGCGGCCCTGTATTTGTTTAATCTCTTTTCATCCGTAATTACTATAATTTTTATTAAAGTCACAAACTCGGATAGAAAAAAGACAAAATATAAACATAGTTTAAATATTAATTTCGTATTTATTGTCTACTAATTATATACGCCGAACACCGGCGTACAGTGAAGTTATGAAAATATATATCAAAGCGAAAATTGGACGTATTCCACAATCTTATTAGCTCTTAATGGCACTCTCATTATGAACTCTTCAAACCTGTTTTAAACTTTGTTTAACACCGCTCGCCAATGTAAATGAATGAATAAATTTATGCTTCTATATCTGTTATATTTAATGCATTCAATTAATACAGTTACTTGACTGTTCAGTCAAATATGCGTGTTATTTGTAATAAGGCTAAGCGAACACATTTTTTCATGCTTCAAATTACTCTTTTATTTGAAGTATTCAACTAATACAATAAGGTAATTGTAACTCATTTATTATTTCCATTATTAATAATATTTCCTTTATTTTCAATTACTCGTTACCTTCTCGAATAAGGTATGTTCGTTAGTAATTATCACAGTTGCTATTCCGAATTCGATTATAAGTAAATCATTTTGAACAAGTCTCGTTTGAAACGAACGATTATTGTTAAGTTGAATTTTGCAGTTTACAAACAAATTAACTACGAACAACCGTCTGTAAACACTTGTTAATATTTTATTTTTAATATTTATAATTTTATACAATTACCAATACATATGTATATATATATATATAAAGGTATTTTTAAATATATAATGATTTACTCTCGTGTTTTTCATTGTAAAGCTTGTAACGCCTCAGGTTTACGTTATTGATTTTTTTCTCGTAATTATTTTTTATTTAGCATAATCTCCTTTGAAAATATTCATTATGTTTGTTTATCTATAGATTACTTATTAAAATACATCTACAGAATATAATTTCAATAGAAAAATATCTATAGATAATCAACTATCATTAAATGGTATTAGTTGTACCGAAAATATTCTTTTCTTGTTTGTTTAAGAATTTTATTTGAAAGCAGCATATTTTAATGAACAAGTTTTTATATTTCAAATGTATATTTTTTATAAAACATCTGTTTCGTAATTATTTCCCTTTTTTGTATTAGTTTAATGCAAGAGTATTTATTTTGCCCTATATTATTATTTAATATGAAACTATATATATATATATATATATATATATATATATATATATATATATATATATATATATATATATATATACATATATATAGTTGAATACTTTCCTAATATTTTGTCTAAGTGTTGTGACTTTCAGCAAAGCGTATCTTATAGAAATAAAATTAATATATATATATATATATATATATATATATATATATATATATATATATATATATGAATGAATGAATGAATATATTTATTTGTATCCGAGGTACATAATGACCTATTACAAAGGTGGTTGGTATTATTTTACATGTGCTTATATATATATATATATATATATATATATATATATATATATATATATATATATTAGAGAGAGGGAGAGGCAGAATTAAATATTCATGAAAATTTAATAATTTTATTCGATTCCTTTTAAAAATTCTATATTAAATATTATCAAACGATTGAAAAATAAATAATTAATTTAACTTTAGATATGATTAAAATAATATAATAGTTTCTTATATACAAAGTCAGTCGTGTTTGAATAATTAAACTGACGTTGTTAATAAAGCATAATGTAGAAACATGGATGAATAACAGCAATAAAATTTATGTTCACGTTGTTATTTATTTGTCGTTTATTAAATGCGTGCTGTATAATGTTAGACTATTGAGTGTGTACATGTATACGACATATGAATTTATTTGACAAAACGGTTTTTTTTTAAATTAAATTGTTTAGGAAATATCAGTTGGGAACACTTGCAACGCGTGAAATAGTTGTGCGCGCACCGTCATATAATTTGTCATTGTCGAGGCCAATTTTAAAATCATTTGGTGTAAAAATGAAAAGGATATTAACATGGGTAATTTGTAAAATGATATACCTTTTCGTCTTCCATTCTCTCTATATAATTATGTGATATCCGTCGGGGTGTATGCATGCACAAACTATTACTAGGATGCGACGCGAAACAGTGCGTTTCGATTCGCATTCATATCGCAAAATGTTGAACTTCATTTTATTGTGTCACACTATAAATATTTATATAATATTTGTAATTTGCAATAACGTTATAGCATATGTTCAGTTAGATAAATACGTCTATTAAACTCTAAGTAATCAGACAAGACATTAAATTTATCTTTTACATACATTTTCTACATAATAATCTTGTAAATATACAACTATATACAATAGTAAAATATATAATTCAAAGGGAAACAAATTAATTATTATATTTTATTCCAAATTATTAAATTAAAAAAAAACATAATGGTTTAAGAACAGATTATTAGAAAGAAGCTTTCAAAATTTCGACTTTAAGTTCTAAACGTATTTAAATTTTTTTTCTATACACCCATGCATTTAATTTATATATATATATACAGCGTGAGGATATACTCTTCAAATGAGCAGTCCTTTTTACAAGCATATCCTCCTCAAAAAGTATCCTTTAGAAAATGTCAGTATCCAAATTTGAACAAAATATATAGCTTCCTTGAATGTATTACGTGTAGTAAATGTTAAAGTTTTATTTGATTTTATTATCATTATTATTTTCGATGTTCATTACAAACAATACTTTAATATTTCTATTGAAAACTAGTGTTTATATTATGAGACGATTATTCTAATTTAATGAACAACACTATTTCTAATATATTGTTCTATACATTTTATAATAATACATTATTAATTTTATTATTTTTTAAAAAGCATATGTGAAGTATAATTGTTCTTCTAAGATAATTTATTGATATTGAAATATATTACTCATATGAATTATTGTTTCTAAACAAAAATATTTTCATATTGTGTTTCTGTGTTGAATCAGGTGTCAAAGTTTCAAAAGATTGTTATTTTAATATAAATATATATATATATATATATATATATATATATATATATACGAATAAATATTCATTTTATATATATTAATATTGCATATGCTTATATGTATATACACTCCAGTATTTATTATCTTCGTAATGTGACTTAACAGACAGAAAAAAAAAACTCCATACTATTACCTATGTATATAATTAAAACCCCTAAGATTAATATAAATTTTAAACTATAATTTCCAGTAGTATCCATATCACGATTGTAATAAATATAAATGAGGGTACTTTGATCTTCTATTAACATAAAAGGGACCTGTCGAAATACGTCGAGTAACGTCATCTTTTTTTATGTTAATTTAAAACCTATTTTGTATAATACACAGTTATGAAATACAACGAGTAAATTAATAAGTACTGCACTGTAAATAAACTTCATTCAGACTGTATTCTACACGGTATTTATCTCTCTCTCTCTCTCTCTCTCTCTATATATATATATATATATATATATATATATATATATATATAAATGTAATTACATAAAAACTATTTAAATAAAAAAAATAAATATCTATAAAATAACAAACAGTTTGCGAATTCAAGAAAAATTCTACAATTGACCTTTAATTATCCTTTTGGAATTTCTATATTAGTTTTGTAACACTTGTATTTTGGTATTTTTAATGTAAATAATTTAACGTAACTATAATTTGTTTTTTTTTTTATTATAGTCCACTAATTTGTTTAAGTCATATAATTTGAGAAAAAAATCACAGATTACCATACACAGTATAAATTGAGAATTAAAATCACAAAAGCAAATCTGTTTATCTACAAAAAAATACTCATTTAAATTAACAATGTTACTTGAAAATTTACATGATGTCATTTGCAAAAATTCATATTTATTTGTTTTTACTAATGTGATGGCTGTGTCATTAAATTAACATAATTATTTTTGAAGTATTATCTTAGATGTTTTCCGTAATTTTTAACGTATAGAATGTATTTATATTTTTTTTGCATTTAAGTGAATGTTATGTGTGATTTTTATTTTAATACTGTTGAATTATAATAGAAAAAAATAAGTATACTAAATATACAGAAGGTATAAACAAACGTTACTATCTGTATATCTGATATTGACTTTTTCTATAAAGAAAACGAATTTAGCAAAGTATGACCTGATATTGTATTTTTATTTGAATATTTTAGTTTACTTGTCGAATCAAATAGAGACCAACAACATAAATTGAATGAATTGAAGAAGTATTGTAATTAAAATCAACTAACAGTAAATACTAAGAGAATTAAGCATCTTTGAAAGAAGAAAACTAAATAGAAGTACGAGCCTTTATGATCTAGGTTTATTAAAAGTAATAAATCGTTAAGAAATACTCATTTCTGAGGAATCGGCTCTTTAGTTTAGGATTATTCCAAGAAGTGATCATTATATTTCAAAGTAAAACACCTGTAGACAAATAACGATTTGAGAAATTGTAAAAAGAATCCAAAATGATAGATTTTAAGATAAAAATAAAACTTCATTGTGTTTGTCTACCTACATTCATTATTTTACACGAATCCTGTATGTCACGTTTACGACTTGTTACATTTACATTGTGTAACGAGGATATTTAAATCTTCTTGCAAAACGAATTCCAGACACTGGATATCATAACTTAATCAAATACATTGGTAGTTTCATAAATTGAGGATTTCGCCAAAGTGACGGAGTATTTTTCGTCCCCTTCATTTCAGATAATGGAGCTTCGAAGGCACTCTCTTACTGTCCTGTATTTAATAGCTGTTATAGCTGACTTACGTATTAGCTAACACTCACATGTTCTTGTTCTCCGATGTGAGCATTTTGCATTACTTGTGTCGATAGTACCCGGTAACAAGATCGATCTTGTCATTCAATTTTGACTTTCATCAAGTAAATCTTGAATTCAATTAAATTTAAGATTTACTAAAGGCTGACGAAAATCGAAACCGGCCATAAAAGTAAAGAACTCACACGTGACCTACAAGATTCTTCTAGAATAATGAACATGAAACTGTTTAATTTCATTGTTACTAATATTGTATAATGTCGTTAGTGTATTGTTCAATTAAATTTGGTTTTATTTGAGATTCTTGCTGTAGTAATTTGCTATAACTAATTGAAGTAAAGACTCTTAAGTCAGTTTCAGATAGTTTATTAGTACACTATATATATATACAAGTAAATGTACGAGTAAGCTACCCAGTAAGTTATTCATAACACTCAAACTTCGTTAGATAAACTACAAGAAGCGGCCTCGTTTAAGGGTCAAGAAAAATGTCTCTACCTCTTAGTGAAAACCCCCGAGACAAAAAAATGAGTCAAAGTATATCAGCTATGTAAGTCATGTGTCTTAGTGCTTCATAGTCGCAGTGAGAGAATATTGACATGACATCCGATTACATAAGATGTTTTAAACAACTACTTGAAGATGATTTAAAAATTGATACTTGTTGTAGTAGATAAATAATCAAACGATTCACCAAGACTAAAATCATCAATTATGCAAACAGCTTCAAAACTATTTGTACATGAGAAAATATCGAAATAATAATGATTGAATATTATTTGATAAAAAATGTAATTCTAATCTATCAATTTGTAAGATACATGCATGAATACTAAAAAAAAATATTAAGCAATAAAATATAAAATAAATTCCATTATTCAGAACCGAGTAAGTATTATTTATATAAAAAATTATAATGTTAAAACGTATTTAAATCCAATTTATATATATATATATATATATATATATATATATATATATATATATTGACAGTGAGTAAACGGTTGATTTGTCATGGTTTATGAATCCATTGATCTCTCTATATAAAGCAGATAATATATTTGTACAAATGTATTTTGTATATAGTTAAAGTAGGGGACTGCAGCTATTAAGAAACAGCTACACTTGATTTGAACTAGGGGCTTTTACTTTGAAAAAAATATATACGTATACACTGTGAATATACAACAATATGATATGTACACAATATAAGTAAGTAAATATGATTAAACATAATTTGTGTCCATCAAAATATTCAAATACATCCTTGTACTGGACATGCGATAGTGCAAGTATAAAAAAAGTTGACGTTTATGCGATAGACCGTCGACAGCAGACTGTCATCACAATAAATCAAAGTCGCTCTTATTCGTCTATTATAATTTTAAATAGATAGACCTAAATATAAATAGATGCGATAAATAACAACGGTCAGGTACGTAGGAATTAAAGCAAGAGCTGAATAATTAAATGAATATTATAATTTATTTGTCGTGCGAGTTATGGCACGTTTAATATAAATACGTTCATACATCACATACAACGAAATGTATAAACAAGTGTATATATATATATATATATATATATAAATATATATATATATATATATATATATATATATATATATATATACAGAGACGGATTATATATATTTATTTTCTTTCATAACCTAATATATTAATTAATATTTATTTATAATGAGTTAAATGACTTAATAATGATACATTTGATACTCTGGATTAAAACTAAATAAAAAAAAACACTACTACTGAGTTGTTATATTATAAGCAAATATTGTATTCCTTATCAATTCGTACTACAAACGAAATAGTAGAATCATATTTCACTAATTACCACCTTTATTACTAGTTAATTTATTAATAAATCTAACAGCAGACCAATTTATCTTGACTTTCGAATGCAATGTTTATCATTTTTAACTAATATGATTTAATAAACTTATAGATTTATAATAAGATATATTTTTATTAAAATTTATTTGATTGATTAACTTTTACAAATAAATTGTTTTTTTCGACCCACAGACCATATTTTTTTCTGATCAAACATGTTCAATAAATCACAACTGATCATTTTCGATTGTTGTCTATATGTATTTCGATGACAATATAATCATCTTTAGAGCACCGATTAAAAATTAATTTAATTGGAATATTATTCCTCATTTAAGTTAATAAGTGAGATGAACACTAGAATTTATTTTGAAAAATGTAAAAGAACTAATGACGAACTATAAGAAAGATTTATTTGAAGAATGTGATTTTAAATATTGGGACAGTTGTAAAATATAACGAGAAAAACGAAATATCTTTTGTTGAATTAATTGTACTTCTAAAAATAGTAGTATATCAAATAGAGAACTTTTTAATCGGATCCTACATATATATATATATATATATATATATATATATATATATATATAATTCAACGTGTAATAATATTTCAACATATTTATAAATATTGTACGATTTTTAATTTATGTATGAATTTTATAAATATTTAAATAATTGATTTTTAGAGCCAGTGTTGGTTCAGAAGTTTATTACGACCAGCATCTAATTATCAACAAGCTATGAATTCGAATCCAGTCTCATAACCAGTACTATTTTTCATAAAAATCGATTGTCTTATATGCTTAATAACCATAGATGTTGACAGAATACTAAAATAATTGAAATAAGAAAAAAAACTCTTTATAGTTTCCGTTATATTCATTGCTTTAAATTTCAAATTTATTCCATCACGCTTATCGAACGAATATATTGAGTTTTTTTTACAGATTACAGTTGAACTACGAGTTTTTCTATTAACAATTTTATTTTTATTTGATATTTTTTATGTTTCTCTCGTATTGCTAGTTTATTATCATATATTCTGTAAGTTCTTTTATTCCCTATTTTAATCTTTGATTTATTTCTGACCATTAACACTTCTCAAAAAAAAATGTTATAACAAAATTCGTATATTCTAATTATAACAATATTACTGAAGAATACAGAAAGGTGTTATTTTTAACCTGTAATTATTTCGGTCAGACGTACTTCTTTTATATTAAATACAGATGTCTTCCATCTTTTCTAAAATCAAATCAAGTGTGTTTAAATAACCAGAAATGTTACTCAAATAAACCAGTTTGGTTAACCACAAGAATTTACTGAATTTATGGTTCAATGGAAAAGTTATATCTATAAAAAAATAATCTAATTTTTTACTAGTTAATCAAACAAGCGGATTATTATATAAAACACAACGAACAGTTTTAAAAGAATAGGATTCATTAAATATAAATTTTAGGTATTGTACATTTATTGTACTATAAATTCTACGAATTTGTTCAATTCTAAGAAAGTTATATATATATATATATATATATATATGAGACTGTTTAGTTATTTATCACTTGATGTTTTATATTCAAAAGTTTCCATGTCTTCAATGGTACCGTATATTTTATTTATTTCTATTACATCTGCCTTTCTAGTCAAAACTACCTCATCCCTTTGTCTAAGAAGGACGAGAAAGCTATGAAAAACTGCATATCTTGATTTTGTAGCATACATACATACATACACACACACACACACACATATATATATATATATATATATCTATTTGTATTTGTGTGTAGGT
Organism: Acanthacorydalis orientalis; assembly: GCA_034766995.1. NCBI lineage: Eukaryota > Metazoa > Arthropoda > Insecta > Megaloptera > Corydalidae > Acanthacorydalis > Acanthacorydalis orientalis. The sequence goes on from CM068324.1 coordinate 8,435,932, forward strand.
CCCTATATATGTATGTATGTATATAGAAGTAATTTTATTAGGCACGCTCCCAAAACGTCTCGAAATGATTGCAGTCATAAATTTTGGTTCTCCGCAAAGTGCTATAGTGTTCCGCCGCCCGCCACTAACTTCACCGTTTGTGTAGCCGCGATCTCTGTCAAATATGTGTGGGCGACAGATAGGTGCTTATATACATTACTGATATGACCGAGAAAGCATTCTTTTAGGTATATATATGTTTGTATGCTTACGCGTGTTTTGTTAGAAAAGGATCGAAATTGGTCGACGCTCGACGCCCGGCGCCGCACGATCTGCTCAGTGGTCCATGATGAGGTAAAGTGCAATAATGGTATCCCGGGCTGGCGTACAGGCGTGCGGGCGTGCGAACGCGCTGAGCCAGCCACCGCTCGACATTCAAGTCGTTCCGATCTGTCGCATTCATTCAGGTCCGTATCAATAATTTTAATTCAAAAATATTATTATTCTATTGGTAACGTACTTGTGAATATTGTTAATATTTTTAGAATTACAAATTATAATTCTATATTGAACAAAGGCCTTATTTGTCAACAATGAGACAGTTATTTGAGTATTACGGAAATAAAACAAATCCATATATGTGTAACATTACATAAATTCAAATAAAATCTACATATTCTTTATTAAATAAACAATTCGGGCTAGATAATATGAGATAAATGATAGAAAAATACGAATGTAACAGCTTAGAAGGAAAAAACGAACTTTTAACTTTTAAATCATGTCTTGTATCTAGAATGAAAAGAGAGAAATCGAAGAATAACTTCTTTAAAAAAATGCAGAAAGGATGTGGGTAAAAGTCAAATCCTTCCACTCAAATCAACCACTGTTTTGTTTTTAAAAAAATAAACATTTTAAAACTAGATCAAGGAAGGAAATCAATAAAAGTGATAGCTTTGTTCTTCGTTAGTACCCATGTTTTACCTTATCGATTATTCATAATTATTGTAATTATTAAAATGTATTTTTTATACAAGGGTCTTATCCTGTTTTCTTACTGCTTTAACTGAAGATGATAGAAAAAGCAATACTAGTAGAAACAGACAACAATAAAGACTCTCAGGAATATAATATGAAGAATAGAAGTAAGAAAGTTGTAAATAATGAGCATGTTATTTATAATAATACTTTATAATTAAAAGAACTTTTTTTATTTATTTGATTTTTTAGTACTTATTTTTTATATTATTTAAAAGTAGAGAAATAATTTATTTATATAAAATGAAAATCGAAGTATTAATAAGCACTGATAACTTAAAAATATTGTAGAACTGCCAAATGTACATTAAAAATTAATATTTTCTAGTAGAATAGCAAAATTTTCCATTCAATTATAGAGTAGTTTATAATTTTTGACTATTTACAAATATTATCAACATCGTTATTGTTCGAAATAATTAATTTCATATAAATATTCGATTCTTTTCTTTATATATGTGGTAAATAAGAAGAAACACATCAGTGTAATAATTCAAATATACTCTAAACAACCAAATATATTTGAAGTAAATTCGTTAACATTCAAATATGAATTCATAAGTCAGAGAATATTTTACTTTTAGAAATTCATCGGGAAAACGTGTCCAAAAAGTAATTATTTTATTCTTAATTTTGTCTTTAGTTACTCCTTGATAACATACATTATATTTATGAACCAAAGCATTATATCTAATCGATTTTTATATTTTTGTTACTGTGATCTTCATTTTTATTCTCTCTAACTATAACAATCTACAGAGTTGGAAAAAATCTCTCAACTAATCATGTTCGATGAATTTGTCATATCTTACTAAGACTGAAACAGTTTAAGTAAACATTACATATCTCCTTAAATCAAGTGTATACGAGGAAAATATCTAATTAATTTAAATATTTAATTAAATATTTTGTCAAATTTCATATATTGCTCTTAACTATCAAATATATTTGATCAGCTAGAGTACCATTCATATCTATGCTCAGAAGAAGAATAACGTACAATTATTCCTAGTTTGAACTAAATATTCTCTAATTATTTAATATATAGATATTATTTATTATAAATGTGATATATTCATATTATTTACTAGCACGTTCTAATCATTTATCAACCATTTACCATTAGTTTAAATTTATAACATTTTTTAATTAAAAAAAAATATTTAAACAAAAATTCGATAATCAAATTCTAATTCGTAACATCTTAGAATACACTGCATTATAATTACATTTTTTATGTTAATGTATTCAGTTCTAACATACATTTTTACTTGATCTAACAAGCATATCTTCAATCTGTTAATTGTTTTACACGATTTTTCACTTAAAATCAACATTAAAAATTCTTACAAATAGTTTTAATATCATAAAACAACAATAATACTCGTTTTAGATTATAAACCATCTACTAACTTAATAAATTATTTGTCATGTTTTTTAATAAGATTTTATTTATAATAGAACTTTTGTTTAAAAATTAGAATATCATTTATATGTTTAAATATTTTAAATAAATAAGAAAAAAAATACAGAACATGTATAATAATTTGATCTAATTTTATAAATAATTCAAAAACCATTAAACAATTATGTTTTATTTTAAACTAATTATTTCGTCACCGGAATTCAATAAAAAGAAACGAGATTTTTATGGTAATTTTTAAGTTTTTATACAGTTTTACGCTTAATTATTGAATCATTAAAAAACATGAACAAATTAACAAGAGACTTATAAGAGTTTCGAAAGATTTATAAGGATTTTAATAAAATAGTTATATCAACGAATATAAAAAATATCTTCTACTATTCTACTAGTAAGATAATTTAACAACTCTTAATAATTACTAAAATGATCAATATTTTTTTTAATATTGTGTCTAAATTGAAAACCAGCGAACTACATTTGAGTAACATAAATCGGTAGTGAATAAGTATTGAAAATTTTAAAATATATGTTAAATCCTGGATAATAAACATTAGAATTTTCTTCATTCAATTTAAATGGTACAATTAATCACAACTAGGCCCACAACTGTACAGTGAAAAGGATAAAATGTAAATTTAGCAAGACGCACAATTTATTTTTGAAGATTTCTTTTTCTATAAAACAGTTACTGATCTTATATCTCTCACATGCTTTAGAAAACAATTTTAATCATAATGTTATATTTGTAAAAAGATGAAGATTTTTCTAAGTATTTTATAAATTTATATCTAAATTTAAGATCAAGTACATGAATCAATAAACACTCTTTCAATAAAGCTGCGTACATATCGAAATATTAGTATTTTTCATGCAATATAAATATAAAATTCCAATATATTCAATTTTATATTACTGAATATATTACACTGATTCAATATTAAAGTTTTCATTACATTTGTAACTTGTAATACAGGTTTGTTTTCTTAAAGATAATGTATGGAATAAATTGAATATTTTATTAAACACTCTCAGTATGTATGCTGTTTATAAATTTAAAATAAAATGATAATTTATATATAACAATTATCACATGTGAACAAGAACTCGTATAAAGAATCTTCTTCTTCAAATAAATTATGAAGTTTGAAAAAATTCAGAGATGACTTTTGTATAGAAGAAAGTTTATAAGAAAAAAAAACACATTGAAATTACAGACTGATAATCGTTTTGTATTGAAATCCTCTATTTACGAATGTAATATGTAAATACGATCCTGGTACAAAACTGACAAGCCGATATTTTGTCGTCGTGCGACCACAGAGTCACGGCTTACTAATTCGCAGTCGGGGGACAATAATTGACAATTATTCTTTTCTCCCTCGTGTCGTCCCCCGGTACAGAGCAATGTTGCGCAGCTACCGGCCCGAAGTTTTACTGGCGGCAGGCGGTAGTCGAGTCGTGCATCAGCATTGTGTGAGCTATGTGCTTTGCTACCGATATACGAGTAATACAGAATCACTCTTTCCAGTGCGACACAATGTTAACGACACTATAATAGCCGTGATTACCTTTCACGCGACACACACTACCTATTTACACATCACCACTTCAGTACTGCAACTCGCCCATGTTTGTGATATACATATATGCATGCATATATATATATATATATATATATATATATATATATATGTATATATAATGTATGTATGTATGTATGTACATTGGGTCAGAATGCACACTAATTAAAGTTTATTTATTGAAGCAAATTATGAACATCAGCTTGGATCACAAAGATCGAACAGATTACTTAAATTTGAAATCCATAATATAAACTTCATTTAACTAATATTTTTATTGTTATTTTTTATAAAAACCTCTGATTTACAAAAGAGTAGAAAGTTAAATATTTTTAATCTTAAATCGTAATAAATATTAATTCTAAAATAGTGACTTTTATCTTAAAAAACAATAATCGTCATTTTATTATTTTCTCATCAAATTTCAAGAGAGTTTTTGTATAATTTATTATTATTATTATCTATAAGATTGATTCAATTGCAGTTTTTTCAGAAGACTAGGAAGAAAAGACTGAAAGGTGATGTTTTTTCCCAAACAAAATACTGTATTTTGATTTGTGACAATGTTTTTAAAACTATTTCTGACAATATGGCTGAATTCACTTTTATAAACGAATTCCTTTTTTATCTAGCAAAATAAAAAAGTCTTGTTAAAAGTGTTTAATAAATTATAATTGATCATTTCTTATTTTACTAATGCGCTTTTAGATGGCGATAATATGATTTTCAGAACGCCAAGGTATTAAAAAGCTACGGTGGTGTTTTTTTTGTAGTTCGTGGAGTGAACAAATAATTTATTTGTCATAATGTTTTTGGAAATTTTGATGTAATGAGATATTTACCAACAACACCTTAAATCTTGTAATAATATAAACTCTGTTCTTAAATATAACGGAAATGGTATTACAAAAATAACATCACCCTTAATCGTTGGATAATCACATTGTTGCGAGTAACGAGAATAACGCTTGAAACTATAGTGATATCACAATATAAGAAGATTTTAATTTCTAATGATGATATTTTGGGAACTAAAACAATGCTCTATTCAAAATTTGAAATAGAACTGTAAAAATGAACTCTTTTCAAAAAAAAATATTAATAAACTTTTATAAATTATTAATTGTGGAAGATTTGATATTTTTCTATCATAAATTTTTCAGTCAAATTATAAATCCAATGTCTCTTGTATATCTTAAACTGGTTATATTTCTAAAATGGAATAATTGGTTGAAAATTTTATTAAAAATATGGAAATATTTACTTATTTTAATTATTATTTAAGTAGAAAATTACTTTTATTCAAACTACATATTTTTTGAGTCCTGTTACTCACATTGCAAGTAAATTTATTAAGTGAGAGATAACCGTTCATTATAAAAATAAAATAAATATAATTAAAAAACGTAGAAAAACAACTGTATTTATTTAACAAAACCTCTAAACCGCAGATAATAACAAAACAGCAAGAAAGTACTTGAACTGGAATTGTAATAAAAATTATGTTGTAGTAGTAAAGAATAGCGCAGAAAATTAGTGTGTAACCATAATTTCTTTAATGTTTAAATTTGAAATCGTTTCTGATGTACAATTTGTAACTAGTTGCAGTTTTTATCTCTTATTTTTTTTATAAAAAAATAATATATTGAGATATGTGTTATATGTTTAAACAAATACATTTAATTCCTGGCTAAGTACGTGAATACAAATTTTAAGACAAAATCGAATACTTTTACAATAATCATCATTATATATTTTAAGTTTTATTCTATCTGATCCACATATATATATATATATATATATATATATATATATATATATATATATATTTGTGTGTGTGTGTGGCTGTTTGTTAAAAACACATATGACTTGTTAAAAATAATTACTTTCAAAAATTATTTAGATGAATTTCTCAAATTAAAACCAAAAAGCAACAAAGTAAGCAATATCAAATGCTTCCCAATTGTTATGAATTACTTTTAAATATATTTTTAAAAAAGAGTGATATGTGATATAATTATAGCACACAGACATTCATGTCTAATGAGTAATATTTCTTGTATACTTTTTGAAAATGATAATAATATTCGCCAAGGTAAAATAAAGAATAATAAGTGTTGAATTATATCGATTCCAGTGTCGCATATTTAAATAAATTGTCGATCAACATGTAAGTATAGTAATTTGTATTCAAAGTTATTAATTAAATAATAATTTCGATATCTTTTTCGATTTGTTATTTATTATTTTTATGTTATTGATTTCAATCTTTAATATTCATTGAAAATTCATAAATATTATTTCAATTTTTGATATCGATCTCTAAGTATCAATGTAAATTATTATTATTTTTTGTTCATGGTTCTTTTTATCTCAATATATATATATATATATATATATATATATATATATATATATATATATATATGTCGTACATTGTTTGTCCCAAATAGTTCCGTACCCGAGCTATTTCACTGAACTTATGTACAAAGATTTTATATCTGTACTTCTTCGTGGTTGTTATTCTTCTGCGCGCATTATGCAATGTGCGTGTGCGAATGTGAATGTATGTTTTTGTGCGTGTTATATCGATTCGCGGCAAGCGTTTACGTTTGTATCCATGATCGAATTTCGACGGGAGTTTTTGTTTAACGAGGCGTACGTCGATTGAAACACGCGATAAACCATTATTTTCCGCAAAGGAAAAGAGGGGTTGTTCGGCAAGAAGTTGTCGTCCGGAAGAAACTACTGATCGCTACTGAATGCGTTCTATACGGGCAATATGTTCCACGGAACTCAATAGTTCGTTTCTATGTTCCGTGAACAACTATGTACTTAATTCCGTGACATTGTAGTAGTTTTCAATCGATTGATATTATAGGCGAGACGGATGTTTTATTATTCTTTAATGAATTAATATATATATATATATATATATATATATATATATATATATATATGAATAGACTGAAAAATAATTTATTATAAAATATTTATTTTTTTAAACCATCTGTCGAACGTAAAATAAATAATGATTGATTTACTCTAAATTAATATTTGATTTTTAAAAACACTTTTATGCTAGTCTAGGATATTTGAATTTGACTCTACATTCTATGTAAATTTCAATTCGTTTGATTAATTATTATGCCTTTTGCATGTCTTAACCTATATATTTATATATATATATATATATATATATCAAAATTTATGTATTTATCCTTTATTCGACTTTATAAAATTTATGTTCTAATTTCACAAATAAATTTTACACACATCCCACAAACTAACAAAGAGGTTCAATAATTATTTACTGATCATTTTTTATTGTTTCTAATACGTATTTCATAATCATACCATATGCACAAAGGTACAGAAAAATCTATACTAATTGCTAATTAAAACATATACTAATTATTTAATAGTTGTTATCCCCAACTAAATTCTGAGTAATAGTGTCAAAGAGCATTAAAAAATGTTTGTCTTTCGATTCATTCACATTACAAATACTTATTTTGTTAAACTTTCAACCACATTTAAATTTTATGCAGGTATGTATGTGCATATATATATATATTAATATTTATGTATTATTTTCTTATTCGATTTGTATATAATTTATTTCAAGATTCACAAATGAATTTTTCACAAAGTACAAAATTTGTTTTAATCATAAATATTTAGTAATTGAAAATAAATCATTTGTGATTGTTATTTCCTGATATTTCACTATCATATTAAAAGTACTACGGTACAGAAAAATCTATTTTAATTACTGGATATCTCCTATTCAGGTGCTTTCTACAAGTCTAATTCATAATCAAAGCTCAAGAAACAAGCAATAGTCTTAAATTAGTGAAACAGTAATCAAGTTGAGTAACAGTATAGTGGTTCAAGATGACGTCAAGCAGTGAAGTGTCCAGAGTATCCATGAATACACCATCTTACTGGTTTAATATACTCAACATGCTTACGTACCTATATATATATATATATATATATATATATATATATTGGACAACACTAAAACAAAAATGAACTATACTTATATTTTTTTCTTGGTATCTACATATTTATTTTGATATTCATTTCTATACATTGAAAATGTATGAAAAGGTGAAACATTTTTCTATAGTCATTTTTTAAATAAAAATATGGTTTCGTGCTTATTTACTTTGAATTTTTTAATTTTTCAATAACAATTGAATTACTATATCAAACTATCATGACTTTACTATGTTACTTAAATTGTATCATTAAAAGTAATATATCTATGTTATATTTATAATATTTAATGATATATACTGTGTATTAGAATTTTGAAGATAGTCAAATTATAATTTTGATCATTTCAACATCTGTTATTTTTTATATAACACTCAAAAAATATATTGAATAGATGTACCTATTAACTGAAATCATAATAATAATAGATTCCATAAGAATTCTTCTTGACCTCGTAACAATAATCAAACTGAAGAATTGATTTATATTGATTATAATAAAACTAGTCAACATTCAGTCGGCTAACAAGCGATGCAAACAACAATATATAAAAAAATATCAAACGCACGATTGATAATAAAATAAATTGATTCTGAACACAGAAAATTATCATAATTGATGATCGCATTGCAAACCGTTTTGAGCTTGCAAATGTTCGTGTAATTTCGAAGCGACTATTATTACTTTCTTGTAATGTTTGTTTCATTTGATAAACAAAACATACATAAAAATCTACATAGATACATATATATATATATATATATATATATATATATATATATATATACACATGCATATATATATATATATATATAAGTGTGTGTGTATGTGTGTGCAGGGCGAGTATATACACGCACACAAAGAACCAAACGATTATAGTATCGCAACTGCAATCGTAATTGGTGATAGTAGAGCAGCAAGCATGCAACATCAGGGCACGATAAACATCTTAAAGAAAACATATTTTCTCGGATAATTTAGTGTTGCGCGCGGACGTATTAAACGAAACAAACGTTCAAACCTAATGAAAAAGGTGTTTCGTTTCGAAATGGTAGTTTAACGCTAATAGCCCTTACACCTGACGCCCAAATCTAAACGGACATTTACCTATACATAGACAGATATAATGGAGCATCGCAACGTGTGCTCATCTACTTCCTTTCAACATTTAAGAGGTATTTGTATTGTGCTTTGAATAAAAAGCTCGCCGATACGTTCATATTCCGAATTTTATGGATGCCAGTTAGGGTTATTTCGACAGTCTGTCTAGTAGTATTTAACTCTTATTCTTAAATTTGATTATTATAATGGTTTTGTATACAAATGTTTATTATATATCAGATGTGTATTTTATTACATTTTATAACAGCTAGTTGTAATTTATTTGATATATTTGCATAAAACGCGACTCTTCACAATAAAATTATTCACTTCAAATCTACTACCTGGAATTATTCAGTGTTTTAATCCAATTATCAAACATGAATATATTTATATATTTATTTCTATAGGTTTAAAATTAAAAAAAATATTTTTTACTCTTTTTTAAAGTATTTCAATACTATTATTCCATTAAAGTCACATAGATATATAAATTATTTTAAATTTATTTATCCTTAACTACTTTGTAAATAAAATTTGCATCTTGTACGAGCATAAAAGTGAATCATTCCTTTTTACAATTTTTGATGAGTGAAATAAAATAAGAAACATATCAGTAAAATGCTAACATATTTGTTTTTTTTATCTATGACTTATAAAAGAACCTAATATAAAACTTTCTTGTCTTTCTCATTCTTTCTCTTTCTGTATATATATATATATATATATACATACACATATACACATTTATTTTAAGAAAATAATGTTCCAAATCTTAAAGTAAAAGATAACATCAAATATTTCTTTTAATTTGCATATAATTAATATATATTTGTTATATAACTGACTTGATTACATTTCCTTATTCAGATATGACAAAATATGCAAAAATATATATATTTTTAAAATTTATTAGTTCTTTCACACATGAAAAATATAGAACTTGTTATAAAATCAACACTTGTAGTAGCAATTTTTGATAAAAGTCTAATCATAATTTTCATATATTTTAAATGTGAACTATTATTAACGTTTCATGTTTTGTTAATACTTTATTTTAATTGTTGGACTAGTAGTTTGCTATTAATATTTGTTTCATAAAGTATACACTATTTTTAAATTTCATCTACATATAAACAGTTTTTTTTAAATAAGATTAATAAAGACTGATAAATATAACGATTTTTTTGTAATAATAAAACCAAAAATTATGTTTTTCTTGTAGAAAACACTTATTGAAAAAATATGATATTATTTTACATGAGACTATGTAATGTTATCTGATATTTTTTTATATAAATGATAATTTATTTAATTTATTTTAAATATTGTTAATAAATTAACAGTTTTAAGCAGATCATGCCTATGTTGCTTATTGTTCAGAGTTATTTTTTTCTGGGAAATATTTTAAATATCGTTTTTATTACTATCTATCTATCTATATATAATCTTTTCAAAATTATAGAAGGATTTTATATATCAGTGATTTTTAATCTGCGAAATCTAAAAAAGTATTCATTGATATCGACTATATATAAGTTTTGTATGAAATCTATAAAAAATCTATTCAATAATTAAAATAACAATAATATTGAATTATATTCAGGACATAATCGTATGTTAGGAAATAATACATATATTAAATAAACACATTTAAAATTTAAATACATGCTTACTTGCTTAGAAACAATATAAACATGTTCAACATTTAAATTAACATACAAACCCATTCTACAAGACTTTAAAATAAAAATAATATAGACAGACATACAGACAATTTTATATTTGAAGATATGCCAGACAATTATCATTTATTTATTCCAAAAATAGGGTTTACCATTAATAAGGAGAAGAATAAATTATTAGAGAGAACAAAATCTGTTTGGTATATTCATGAATTCGTTATATCCGAGCGTTCTATAAACGAGATTTTGATTAGTTATATATATATATATATATATATATATATATATATATATAAATATAATTATTGTATATAATTTGTTAAAGAAAAAAGTATGTATTTAAATTAAAAAAAATATTTGTAATAACTTGTCTGAAAATAAAAACTATAAACATTCGATTCGTTTCTGACATTAGTCCTATTCTAAATAAAAACCCGATAAACTTATTAAATTCCTCAATGGCTTACATTTTACACGTTCCGAATATGTATTAATAAATTATTAACTCTAAAATAATTTGAAATAAATTTCTTATCAATTTCAACGGAGATTTGTTAGTTTTAAAACATTGTAAAAGCGACTTCTGTAATACGTTTAAAACTATTCACTGTAACTAATATGTACACTAAAAGTGTATGATAGTAATCTATGTATTGCGAGTATTTTTTTATACAATTAAAAAAAATATCTCACGCATTAATAACTAATTAATTTATATACTAATCATACATACAAATAGTGTATTTATTTATTTGTGTGTAATTATTTCGTTATTATTGTTTTTCTAGCGAATTACAGAGCGATTCTGAAATATTCATATTAAAATAATCATTTTCATAGCGTAGAGGCATTCATTAAAAAATAATATAATGAAATCATGAATACGATCTATTTATGTTCCTAAATATCCGTTCAACTACATCATTAAAAACATTTATTGTCTGAACTAAACAAACTTACTACAAATTAAATACGTTATTAATTTTATAAGCGAGATTAAAAGAGATTCCTATTCATGTATAAATTTCTGTTAATATGAATTTATTAATATATAAAATTACATTATATGAAAAAAGTAGTGAATAATTTCAATTTATCATCGTTTTTAGCTAGTGATTAAAATCTTTTTAAAGATAATTATTTATTGAATTAAATGAGTATCTGAGAGCAACACGACTTCAACGAATTACCTTATATGCGTTTCTATAATAAATAATCATTTTCTAATTAACTAATGTTGTCATCAGGTCGATCGTATTTAAGTTTTTTTTTTATCTCCATCGAATTTCTTATAAAATATTTTCTTTGATTTGTACAGCCTAGTGTTTATATTTATTTATTTCTTTTATTCGAATAGAAATAATTTTCGATTAATATGACTTTTGAAATAAAGTACATCTAGTAAAGATAGAAAATATTTTTTTAATTCTGCGAATATTAGTCAATTTTTAACTATCAAATAATTTGTGAACATCTATTAGAACTAGTTAGATTTTTTAAATATTTTATGACTTGTAAGAAATGTTTATATTTTTTTCGATTTTTTTTTAATATATACCAATACTAATTTATTTTTTTTTCAAAAGTATTTTTAAATTGCTGGTTTTTGTTTCTACACATATTTTACCATTGGACTTTTCAGCGCTAATTTTTAATTAATTATTATAAATATATTTCTATTAATTTTTTTTCTAAACAGTGTAGAACTATTCAATTTGTCATTTTAAAAAGAAAATTTTTCAAAAACATAATTCTAATTTTAATTGAAAAATTGTAACAAACAATGAAGTACATATTTTTCTGATGACATGTTTACGAAATTGTATTGAGTTAGTAGTAGTTAGTTGTAAAATAAGTACAATATTTCTTTAAAAAAACATAATTTACATGATTTCCACATATGTGATTATTAGAGTCTAAGAAATTAAATCAGTCCTTTTTTGAGATATATTTAATTTTAAAATTCAAATTGTTTGTTTCCATACTTATATGTATTTATTGTTGCATTATTTTCTTTAAGTTTTTACTGTTATGATAGATTTAATTTAATCTACTAACACAAATACTACAACGCAAATATTCGCTAGACCATTCTGTATTCTACATCGTTGATCAATTAAGTAGTTTATTCGATTTACGGAACAATTTCTCATCGCAAGGAACGAAAATTAAGGATTGAAAAGAACGTTTTTCCTCTGAAACCCCTTCTACAGTTTCAAAAAAATGTTGCGATTACAGAGGAGATCATTAGTACCAGCCATCACTTGACTTCCTTTTAGTCACTTCTTACGATAGGCAGGAATACCGTAGAAGTATTCTAACCCCCCTTCCACCGAGGATATTAATCACCAAGACTTTTACAAAACTGATAATTTTTAATCATGAAAGAGAATTTAAGTATTTAAGTTTCATATAAATATTTTTTAAGAAATCATTTCGAATGAAATCGTATGATTTAAAAAATATTAATTTTTAAACGATTCGAAATTTTTATCTATTGAATTATTTATTATAAAAATATATTGTCTAAATATCTTGTTTATTTTGAATCCATATATTCTTTGAAAATTATTAAAAAGATAATATATTTTCTTGCAATGAATTCTTATAATGAAGAAAATTTCTTATTTTTTAAATAAAACCTATATGACATATTTATTCAAAGAAATAACACTGTTGTTCGAAATAAAAAAAAAACATTAATAATAATCAAAAAGAGATTAATTTCAATATTGATACCATTATTAATGATAGCAATTCTTACTCTCTAATAGCAAAAAGCAGCCATACGATTTTCGACATACCGAGAAATTACAAATAATGTCATTAAACAAATAACTGTATTACTATAAAAAGTGTATAATAATTTTTCATGACTCTCATTCGTTATATGTTTGTAGAATAAATTTGTCATAAAGAAAACTCAATTACGTTTGAAACGTGATAAAATATATATAATATTTCTTAGACATATATGGATTATGGTGAAATATTATACTTCATGCACATTTTTAAATCGAATTTATGAATATTTGAAGATATAAAAAATCAATATGAATATCTAATATATATATATATATATATATATATATATATATATATATATATATATATATATATATGCATATATTTAAATAAATGATTATGCACATGTGTAGGTCAAATAATATAATTATGAAAATATCCTAGTTAAGACAATAGTCGATCATAATTCGATCCCATGGATTTTCGCACAGCAAGAGGTCGTCTTAAAGAGTGCGCCAATGACCTCGGTACATTCGGTTCGTTTTGGCTCGTTCAAAAAAAGCATTATTTAACTTTTTTGTTTTTCTTTCTGATTGTATTTAGCTTCTTGCTTTGATGGACAGGCCGAAACGTAATCACCTGACGGGACGGCTAACTGCGGATCGAATTAAGGTTGCGGTGGGCGTGGCATACACTAAACACACCCAGGCACAGGTGTGGGTCTACTCATGCTGTAGGCCCTATATGCATACATATGTGTATGTATATATATATATATATATATATATATGTGTGTGTGTGTGTATGTGTGTGATAAAATTATAGAAATATATTTTCAGAATGGCACTTGCAAAGTCTACGAAATTACTATTACACCGAGAAAACAGATAATTAATTAAACATCACTTAAAAATAATATTATTTATTCTAAATAAAAATTGATTCGTAAGTAAATATCAAATCAACATTAAAAAAATATATATTTATTTAAGGAATAAACATATTTATCATCAACTAAATATATATATATATATATATATATATATATATAACTTAATTTATTTTTTAAATATTAGTTAATAATTTGTAAATTAAATAAAAATCGGGAAGATTTCTTCAAATTGGTATTCTAGTTAAAAATAACTAACATTTTATTTTCTTAGATCTGAGTAGAATGTCATCACTATAGAAATGTGGCTAAGCAAGAATCAAAATGAGAAATAATAAATTATTTAACATTTTTTATTAGAAAATTGTATTGTTTTGTAAAAGAGTGCTAAATTCAATTATAAAAAATGATCTTCTCCAGAATATCAGAAAATATTATTCATGTTTATACAAGTTATAATAATCACCAAAAATTGCATTAAAACTGTTTACATAAACCAAAAATTAACAATTTTATATTTTGTTATTGTTCGTTTTGTACTTATTCCTGCATTAAACTCTCTCATTATAGTTTTATTTACTTTTCAAATGATTATAGAATAGAAAAAAATATTCACTTTTTAATTTTTAATACTTGTTGCATATATAGCTTGATTTTTTTACAGTAGATCTATTTTTTAAAATTGTAATTATACATAAAAGAAAATTATAAATTTTCATTAAGAAAATTAAAAATACATCTATAAATCCTCTGCAAGGCAAAGTGTCATAAATGATATCTAGATAAATAAATCTTTTAATATTTTATATAACTACAGGAATATTAATCAGTTATTTACCCTTTTTATTTAATTCTTAGATCTTATATTATTTTTTAACGTTTTCCGAAATTTAAAACTAATAAAATCCTCTATAAGGTCTTAAGTGGTTGTCATCGAAGTATTTGAAGAATCGCTCTTTTTTTTAATGATGATTTATTTTTAATAAGATAGTTACAGTAAGAACTCGTTTCTTGCTATTAAGCTTATTCCAAAAAAAAGTATACATAGACTAGATACAGTTTCAAAAGTATTCTGAAATGTATCTTTGAATATTTGTAAACAATACAGAAATTGTTTAGAAAAAATGTCGAAAATATATTAAATCTATGCGTACAATTTTCAGATATAATGTTTATATTGAAAACTAGATGCTGGAACAATCGAAAAATGTTAAAAAAAATAAAGATGACAGTTTATTTCTTAAAAAATATATTTTTCATTAACACAAAATGAAAACTGAAAATTGTATTAAGAAATAACTGATCTTATAGTGAACGAAAGTAAATAGAAAATAGATGTTTATTACATACATATTTTTCATTTCAAAAATAGAAATTAACCAATAAATTTTAATTTTTTCTTAGATTCTAGTACAATTAGGCATATAATCATTACACTGATTTTATTATTAGTCTTAAAAATAGACAATTCCCAACTCGTAGTAATTATTTTGACAAGGGTTACATTTTTTTTAATAAAAAAACGTATTTAATGTTTAAAAAGACATGTGAATGTTTCCATAATTTATAGACAAGTATTTGTTGAATTCGATTGTTTATATTTTTAAAAATATATAAATATATTATTCAAGTGACTAGACAAAAATAATATGTAAGTGAGCAGTACTTTTATTTGTTTTACTAATAAAATTACTTTTGTAATTCAATCTTTTCTACAAGGAGTTTGATACATGACTCTGATTCATGTTAATACCTGAGCTTTACATCCTGCATGTGTACATATATATATATATATATATATATATATATATATATATATATATATAGTGGAGGATTAAGGACGGGCCGGACTGGGCGAACGCCCGGAGTCCCGTAAGTGAGAGAGACCCCCGTTGAAGATCTCAAAAATAACAAGAAAACTTAAAATATCATATAAAATACGTAAAGAGCCATAATAAATTAGTTTCATGCGAAAAACGAAGCTTGGGATAAGAATTGTGCAATATTTGAGTTGATATTCAATTTTATGTTCAGTTCTAAGGGCATTCGGACCACAAAAAATACTTTCTAGGGGTTCAAAATTGGTTTATTGCTTGTTTTACGTCTTTGTGTACATAAAAGATCGGATTGGTGGTAAAAAAACGAAAATTGGTTTCTAACAATTTTTCGACAAAAATCCAAGGGGGTATAACGACGTTTTTTTTGACCAAAAATCAAAAATCTAATCTCTGATTTTTTTTCAGTACAGACTGAATCTAATAGACAAAACAAATACATTTCATGTGAAAAACGAAGCTTGGGATAAGAATTATGCAATATTTGAATCGATATTAAATTTTTGATCAATTTTATGTTCTGTTCTAAACTTATTCCGATCACAAAAATACTTCCTAAGAGTTTAAAATTGGTTTGATGCTCAATATCGGATAAAGGGGGGTCGGACTAGGTGATCACCCGAGGCCCCGATGAGGATCTCAAAAATAACATTTTATTTTGTAGTAATTTATATATTTATAGAATAAAGTTATAGATATAAAGAAAAATGTTATAAAATATATTTTTACACAAGCCGGTTTTTTATGGTCGACAGATAAATTTTGGGGGCTCCGTTAATTTTACCGTCAGTGGCCTCAGCTGTTAATTCGCCCTTATATATATATATATATATATATATATATATATGTAAGGATTATGATTGTTTAATTTTAGAATACAAATGATTGATTATCAGAAACTACATTTTTTAACAAAGAAACATATATAATATTTCGAATATAAATTTGAACGTTTACCGTTTTATTCAGATTGGCATATTTACTTGTGGTATTTTTTCTATTTTTTTCAAAAATTGTTAACGTAATCTTTGATTAAATCTTTTACTGGCAATTTACTCGTTTCCTTAAAAAATATTTTAAAGAATAAAAACTTAACTTCAACAAGTTTAAATATAAATGCATGTATCAAATATCATATATATATATATATATATATATATATATATATATATATATATATATATATATATATAAATATATATATATATATATATATATAAAGAGAGCGAGAGAGACATCCTCTAAAGAGATTTTTATATTAAAAGCATCAAATTTTTGAAACTTTTTAAAAGTAATTTCGCTTAAAAAAATACTAAATTATATGTAAATATTGATATATGATAAAATTATATTTATTTTCTAAGAACACTTATTTATTCGAAACAATAATTTTAAATTTATATAAAAATAAATACAATTTCATTTAATCACAAATGTCTGACCATATTTGTACTAAAAGAACTATGTGCCAACAGAAAAAGTATTTATATACGTTTATTATAATTAAGTATGTACTTTTTTCTAATATAATGTTTTGTGCTACAATAATTTATTTCTTCTGAATATTGTAATAAATATTCTCATTGTGTATAATACAAAAATATGATGTTTACGTTTGAGATTCTAAGTAATTAATAAATAAATGTAAGAATTTATGTAAATGACATTATAATTTCTTGTTTCACGTTAAATAAAAATCTTAACTAACAGCTCATCTTGACAAAAGTGTTATTGTTTTGTATCTCTTAACTACACCATCCTTTATTTAGATTTATAGTCTCTTATCGCGGAAATGTTAGCACGTGTCTTTAACATTTTGTTGTAAAATATACTATTGTGTATAAAACTATAAAATAAATGCAAAATTCGACATGTAATATACTCGGGAACAATAACACTGACATTTTTTTAATTGTACTGCATTCATCCATTTATTAATTTCTTAATTTGAATACATTTTTTTTTGTGTTGATTAATTAATTTATAGTTAATGTTCGAACATAAATAAATTGTACCTGTACTTTTTTATCAACTGATTTCTTTTTACAGTTGTTCAATATTTATTTCCTGCTGTGAATTCAATATTTCCTGCTATGAATACTTTTTTATTTTCGAAAATATGCTGAGTATTTATATTGAATAAAAAAGTTGTTAACGAACTTATTCATTGTACAAACTTTTTTTTATTTAACTTTAATTGTATATTTTTCTTTTTACATTCGTTTAAAAATGTCTGAATAACGAATTATTTTTGTTGTCCTGAACATTTGACTCGGCGATATTTTAAAATTTTTATATATTTAAAATTGAATTTTATAAAAATGATCATAAAATAATATAAACAATCATACAATTGTTATTAACTAATACTCACAAATATCTATTGTCGTAAATGTATGCTAATTGTGAAAGAATCCATTTATTCTGTTTTGCAAAGGTATTTATTTGTTTATTTTCATAAAGATTTTAATCGCACCCGTACGAAAAATACAGGATCAAAACGAACGTTTAAATCGAGCCAAACAACATAGAGGAACGGGGACGGGGAGTTAATGCCGAAAACCAAATATTTAACAACTGCCAAATACAGTACCAATTATGGAAGAAGAAAACATTCAAGTTGTTATAAGACATGAGCGTAACAAGGATAAACGACGTGTGAAGCGTACGAAGCCTAACACCTCGACGTGAAAGGGGCCGCTCACACCTGCAACAATATAATTACAGACAACAAACGGCGAAAGCATCGGCAAGTAATAGCAGTGGTAGCAGTGGTAGCGGTGACCATAATATATATATATATATATATATATATATATATATATATGTATGTATGTATATGTATATATTGGTCACCTATACATACGTGTGTTTTCTAAATTTGTTTCATTAAATTTCGGTCTTGAAAAAAAAGAAAACATTTATAAAAAAAAGAAACTTGAAATCCTTTTCGAACTAACCAATAATTCGTACTCGTTAGATTTATATAATCAAAACCAATTTAAAAGAACAATGTGATTATACTATATTTAATTTTTAACCAAGAAATTAAAATATACATGAAGTTTTTATTATTAATTTTTTAATAAACTGAAAATACTATATTTCAATTAAATTAAAACTGACTCTTTACCCCCTATATATATATATATATATATATATATATATATATATATATATATATATATATATATATATATACATAAAGAGAGAGAGAGAGAGACTTAAAAACTGATCATAGGAAGTATAATTTTTATTCTTTGTTATCTCAAAAACTTGTCTGAATCTGTTTTGCAGACATCTGAATCATTCATTAAATTCTTCATTGTTTATATGTATTACAAATTTATTGACATTGCACATGAATATCTTTTTACTCTCACTTTAAAATAATTTCACTGTTTTGTTTACTTTTCAGTTACAATTTTTGTAGCCCGTTCCTAGCTTAGTTTTCTTTTTTATAAAATTTAATCTTAATATATCCTTAAAATCTAAATTTTATGTAAACTATTTCAAAGAAACAAGTAGATACTTGCATAAAATGTGAAAAAATTAATAAAAATAATAGTATTAAAAAATACCACAAAACATGTAGTAACAACTTTAAAAAAATTCGTTAAGGTTGCTCCTTGTAATAAAATGATGTCTCATTGAATTCAAAATCAAAAAACTAACATTTAATGAAATAATTCTTTTTTTTTCTATTGCATATTGAAATAGTATCTCAAAATACAACTTGGAACATGATTTTGTATAAATACAAATTTTAATTTTATTTTAAAGTCGGAAAAACAATATTTATATTATCTCAAAATGCATGAATTCCTGTGATGGCCATGAACTGATTTACACAGTTTATAAAAATATACGATTTAGTCAGATACAGTTCAGCTTTTTCGTTTCCTGTCAAATTACAAATATTAAATTCGTAGTGTTTTCGATCTCATTAGTTCAATTATTGTAAAGTATCTACGAAAGTAGTGTTAATTTTCTTTGTATCAACACGAAGATTAATCATAATTATATATATGTATATATATATATATATATATATATATATATATATATATATATATATATGTATATATATATATAATACATATACGTGATTTATTTGACTTGTCCTCGTTAAACGACGAATGTCAAAGACAAAAAAAAACCCTGTGCGTCGTGTAAGTACGTCGCTCCGCGTCGCCTCATATTGTTCGAACGTCATTCGAGTCGAAACCAAGGAAACGAATAGTTCTTGGTCTCACGGACGTAGTCATTGAACGAGAGTTGCGAGAGGTGCACGCGAGTTATGATGTATGCGCACAGCCACGTCCTATTAGACTTATAATCTGATTTACCTCCAGTTTCGACCAGAGGTATGTTTACCGACGGAATATAATTTGATGACCGGCCGGTCGGCATTGCCTTTGCTTGTTCGCCGTTCGCCGTTCACAGAACGCACCGCGATGGTATGATCACGCACGGATAACAACACAACACAGTAACACGCATTTAGAGTTGACTTACGAACACGACTCCGTTCGTTCATTCGACTATATTACATTATGCCACTGCGCCATAATTTTAGTTTTTATCGACTAGCCGTCTAGAGTCATGCCAGAGAAGAGAAACGAAACGATCGATCCGATTGTTTGGAAAATAATTATTGTAAATGTACATTGTACTGAACGACGTGTTCCGCAATATTTTCAATCGGCAAATCATTTATTTGAAAATATCGGTGCCGAAAGACATCCCACTTGAATCCATTTTACAATATTCAATTTTCTTTACTAACTCTTTATTGATTGTTTCTATATAATATTAAAGTTTCTATCTCGTTATAACTATTTAAATTACAGTATTTTTTTAAAAAAAATACTAACGAACAGTCATAGAATGCAAGAGTGAAATTTCTTTTTTTAAAAAAATGATTCAAACAAATGTAAGTTCTACTCTCAAACAGTCACATTGATATAAATTTAAAATCGAATACTACGTCTGACATAAAATTTTGCTAATTTCTAAATCTGATCTATAGAATTTAGATTATCTTAAAATTGACTATTTAATAATTAAATAAGTACTTAATCCATTATAAAAACTATAAGTTGTATTTATAATTTATGATTTTTCATTCTCTTAATATTTTTGGCTTCTATTAACTTTTTACTAATAACTTTTCATTTTAATAACTAATCAATTAAAAGTCTGATTAGAACTAATCAGCAAATATCTAAAAATTTAATGTATTTCTGCCACATCAATTGATTTGGCATTTGTACTATTTAATGTTTAAAATAATTTTATCTTTAATATATATATATATATATATATATATATATATATATATATATATATATATGAATAATGTGTGTGTTCGTAGTGAAAATCAGATATATCTTGAATCTAAAAGGTTGTATTTGCTAACTATGAAATAATTAATTTAATAAAGAATAAAATAAAAACCCAATTTTGAATTTACAACAATAGTTCGATATAAGAATTTATTAGGATTATATTAATTGGTTTTGATTAGTAGAAAAGTGTTTGTAATAGTAAATATACACAATAGTATAATTCGTTCCAGGTATGTAGTGTATTTAAATTATCTACAAATAGATGATATATTAGAATAAACGATTATTTAGGAATTATTTTCTGTATTTCAGGATGAAATAAATAGAAAATATAAGTGCATGAGAACACTGATATATATCCAGTTATATGTTTAGGTGTCTATTTACAGTATGATGATGTTATTTTATAAAATTTTAAATGATAGGTATGTGATTCAATATATGTAGGTAGAATATTTTTAAGTATGGGTTAAAAGTTTATAATAATTTGAATTCTGTAATGAGAACGATTAAGCAGTGCAATCCAAAAATGCATTTAAAAGCAGAAAAAAGAGTTTGCTTACTTCTAGTTAAACCATTATTGAAGTTGTACAATCCAAGTAATATGTGAAATCCAAACATAATCTATAAAACCTGTGATTTCAAGCTCATACAATTAAAAGCTGCTTGTTTCGTTTCAATACATATTATTGTTCAATTACCCTAGTGAAACTTTTAAATAACTGATATGGATTAATTTAGAAAATAGAAAGTAACTTTTAACATCGGGTTGTTTTTGTAAATCATTCATCATGCCTACTGCATAGAATTAATTTCATTAAATTTAGATACTCTACCTTGTGTAAATAAGAATGATCTTATAAATGTACATTTAAACTAGAATAATATATATATATATATATATATATATATATATATATATATATATATATATATATATATATATGTAAACAGTGTACTTTCAATGGCCATCAGAGTGTAGACTGACATACACTCTTCAATTCTGAACTATTACCTTTTTTCTATATATGCCTTTAAGTGAAAAATGTGCAGCAGGTGATAGTTTTGTTCCTAAAAAAATCCTTGCAATCTGACTGATTTATTCTAAGCAAGCGTACTCTCATTATATTTCGTGTGTTTCTGTTAGAAGAAGTAGTGACTAGCATACTGTGTAATAATTATCGTTATTTTACACGATAAAATTAAATGAATTGAATACCAATGCTGTGCTCGTTGAGAACGTGAGCCGCGAGGATGAGGCGACTGCGAATGCCGACAACAACATTTTAAAGTGTTGCCCGCGGCGACTGGTAGCGAGTGGGCCCCGCTTCGTCAATAGTCGCTTTGCGGAGTACGCGCGCCGGCGTCTCGAAAAGCAACAGACAATCATGCTCAAGTTCATATATCCCAAATAGACAAAGAACTAGCTAATGTATGAAAATATACGTCCGAATACTTATTTTACTTGTACACTCGAGTATGAACATACATCCATACATATATGTAAAAATGAGCACTTACTTGTACGATGTACTGAAAATGCATACGCTTTTGAATCGGTGATCCGTGCTCATCGCTCCGCACAATCCGCTCTCTCTGCAGGTATGATCGGCGGTCGGCTTCGAGTAATGGGCTCTAGCTAGCAGCTCGGGCGGCATTTCGTGTATAATCACAGAACAGGGCAGCGGGCGACGCGCACCGGGAACGAACAACCTCCACTCGTTCCAAGATACGATCCAAGATATAAATGTACACTACACAC
>CM068324.1:8461827-8551827 GCA_034766995.1 Acanthacorydalis orientalis
GATCGAAAATATATACACATGTACCTGAAGAATTATTGTAATATTTATAAAGTATATTATGTATTTATATATGTACGTACATATTTATTGATATCGAATACCTATGATATCGTTCTCAGTCGAAGCGGTACCTGAGAATGTATACAGTGGGCGTTATGACTCGCTGAGATGGAACAAACGTTCAAAGTTTGACATGTAAATACATGTATACACGAATACGTTCTCTGTGTTGTCAAATAAGTATCGTACACAGTACATCAAAATATACAATGCGGGTTTCGTAAAGTTTCATTATAAAAGTTTAATTTGAATATAATAGTTAATCATGTTTATTTATAACGTCAGATTTGCTTCCAAGATATGATTAATTAAACTTTAAACATACATAGTTGCTTTAAGTATACATACTTTTATTATAGCTATATATTCATAAATAAACAAAAGTTGAATAATAGATAATTAAAGTAAATTTAAGAATATAAGATAAACATATCTAATACTCTTTATATATTAATAAAAGTATGCGAGTTTTATATCCTAACAATATTTTTTCCCAATGATTTGCATACACTTTTTTTCTATTTTTATTAACTCGTTTAATTAAATAACAAATATGCTATTATTAATTGATTAGTTTAACTCCTACTAACCATTATAATATATAAATTATTAATACATTTTAATTTCATTATATAATTCTCTTACAGTTTTCCCATTAATTAAATAAAATTGTATAATATAAATATTAAAAAAAAATTATAACGTCAAACTAACAATAAGTAAAGTTAACAATCTTTAAACAGGGCATAAAAAACATATCTTTGTAAAAGATATGTTTCAGCGAAAATTGATATTAAAACACAAAGCAAAAGAAACATAAATGTACATAAAACATATGTGTGCATGTTTATGTACATAAATACATACTACATAGTTCAATTTACTATAACAAACGCTTCGAGTCATTAATAAATGGTTAAGTGTAATTTAATGAATGACTGCTATTCTTAATATAACAATAACATATTCTGATGCCTGTTTTATCAAATTAAACGAATGAATAAATACTTGGAAGTGTACAACTTCAATTATAATTTATTACTATATATATATATATATATATATATATATATATATATATATATATATATATATATATATATATATATATATGTGATACTATTCCATAAAAAAACCCACTTCCGCAAAAAATATATTTTTTATTACTGAAAAAATAAAAATGCAAATTTTAAGATTTAAACAAAATAATAAAAATTCGTGTAATCAGACATGGATTTACAAGTATAACACTATTCTGGGACCTTTAAATATTTATAAACAATATAGAAATTATTTCAGAACAGTGTAGAAACTCTATTGAGTCTGTATGTAAACATTTCGGATACAATTTTTATAGTTTGGATTACAATTTTGAAATCTGAAATACTAGGAAAGCAAAAAAGTAAACACTTTTATTTCACAAATGAATTATTCTTCCCACATTTATAAACCATATTTTCAAATGAATTCTTTTTTCAAGCTAAGAATCACCAGGATAATAGCAACAATTATTTTTTGTAAACAGTAATATGAAAAATATTCGGAAAGAAATAGCAAATTGTTACAGCTGCATTAAAGAAATGCATTTAATTATAGGAAGTAGTTATATATATATATATATATATATATATATATATATATATATGTGTGTGTGTGTGTAAAGAGAGAGAGAGAGATGATTCTATTTTAAAAGTGTTAGATGTTTTATACCTTGCGACTTTGAAGATGACTGCATCATCGAAATGCGCATAAGCTATAATGAAATATAATCAATAATGATTTAATGAACATTTTTGACCAGATACATTTTTGTTATTCGTGGGGTGAAAAAATGTTTCATTCGCAAAAGCAAATTTAGCCACAGTATCAGAACTGTATTGTGTATGTAATTATTTTTTTTCAAAGATTTAAAATTTCAATATTCACTCTGCAATGTATTCTATCATTCTACATATGACACGTTCATGCAAACATTATGAATCATAAATTCGGTATTATATCTAGTACGCTTTTCTAAACCAAAATAATAGTGATAATTTATTAAAACCGTATCAAGTCTCTTGAAAACTGGTTAGTAATTATATGAAAATCCGAATTTTTGACACATGCTATCCTTTATATAAAAAATTATTTTCTTGAATATTAAATAGATTTACATTTGATACTGTGATGAAATATAGTTTTCATTACACCTTTAAATCATACAAGCCGGAAACCGGATCTAATTGAGAAATGAATATACCTAAAAGAACAATTTTTCAACTTAACCATCTACTAACATTACTCAACGGGTCAATAATTTTTTTTAGTTTACAAATTTGGGTTAAAATATTGAGTGGTTAAAATATAGAAAGATATCATAGTTCCCAACACTAAAACTGTTGGGAACTCATAATGTAAATGATTAATATAAAAATTAATTTCAGGTATTTAAAAGTATTTTTAAGATTAAAGTATTTAAAACACATTTATTGTACCGAGCCTAACATTATTTCGAATTGAGCGTTAGAATCAGCAGTTAATTAAATGTTAATTTTAATTTATAGTAATTTAGTACTGACATTAATAATATTTATTAATACTCAATATGACTATTTTCACAAAATGTAGCAATAATTATTATTTCTTCTCAATTTTTAAGACATGAACCGATAAAACGATACTTGTTATGATACAATACATCACTCTAATTACAAAAAACTACTGTTGTCATGTCTGCAAACAACATAAACAAATTTATTTATTCATCATAGCCAAATATGTACCATTCTTTTCTAAGTGATCGACTAATTTATCATAACATTATTGAAACTTTTATTGTAAACATTTGCAATATACAAAAATATTCTTCTTTTTTATACATCAGAATACAAATAAAAACAACATAGATGTAATATAACTTTTTAGTAACAGAATGTTGAAGTTAAATAGTTAAAAAGATTAATTATTTACTAATTCTCTGAGTTTGTGGTTTATGCTATTTACGAAAAAGAAACTATCAAGAGATTGTATAAAAAACTGTAATAAATAAATTTATATACGTGTGAATATATATATATATATATATATATATATATATATATATATATATATATATATATATATATATATATATATAATTTCATGTGTATATATTATACAAAGCCGCGCGCGCGGTTCACTAAACGTAAACAGACGAACACCTATTTTCGGGTCAGGTGAGGGGAACATCACGGCGGGCGGAAGGACGACAAGCAGGCAAGCGAGCAAAGGCGAGAATAAGCATGATAAACAGCAATTAACTGGCGAGTTAAACCATCATAATCATGGTCCTTAGCCTGCTACTTTGGTTTTGTGTAATAATAAAAGCAACTAATGCGTCCGCCAGCGAGCGGCGTGAACGTAGGCCGTACATAAAAGACACCGTGCTGTGAGAGAATGAAGAACCGAACCGCAGGAACAAGAGCGGGATACAAATACTATTCGCGGTCGCTGTAAAGATGTTGAAGCCGCGTTTTGACCGAAACAACGTCAATCGTTAATCGCGGCATAAGATGTATATAGAGAATACGGCTGTTGTATTAAGTTCATTCCGTTTGCACGATGGCCATGTCGCACCCGCGGCCTCAATGACGAGCCAGATAGGGGCGTGCCTTCGACACTTCGTTTGTTGTGTTGCGCAGCGCGCCGCAGCTGCTTCGTCCGTCTCCCTAAATACTTTATAGATATGTATACAATCATTATGTGCACGTCGGCTTGTTTGTTCCTGTCATTATGACGATGATTGGTTTAGTGATTCTGTCAGGCCCGTCGGCGAAATATCTCGTACGCCGCGGTTCAAATCCTGCACTGTTCTACACACTAGTCCAGTACATAGTCGATTAGTAGAGAGATTCGATATAGCCGTGCTTGTATATCCGCGTTTTTAGATTACTTCTTTCACTATTGTTCATGCAGACACACATGTACATTCATTTACTCACACACACATACACATGTTTACATGTGTTTACGTACACACACACACACACACAAACATATACATATACATATATATATATATAGTTTGTGTGTATGTATGTATATATATATATATATATATATATATATATATATATATATATATATATAT
This sequence comes from Acanthacorydalis orientalis, assembly GCA_034766995.1. Lineage (NCBI taxonomy): Eukaryota > Metazoa > Arthropoda > Insecta > Megaloptera > Corydalidae > Acanthacorydalis > Acanthacorydalis orientalis. The sequence continues at coordinate 8,465,999 of CM068324.1, forward strand.
GCGATATTTAAACCAATTTTAACACAATAATTAGTCAATAAAACTTAACAATATTCACTAGTAGTAAATTGAAAATCACGAATAACAGAAATTTTTCATCGTGATCTTTTTGATAACTACTTCGGGAATGAAAGAACGGTTATCACAATTATAATAATTAACTTGATACGAAAGCACATCTTTTTTAATATTTGAAAATCGATTTGGAATTGTTTTAATAAGGGGTGTATAAATCATATACTTAATTTACGATAAAGTTTACTTGTATCTAGTAATTACATGATATTTACTTTTTTTCATAATTTAATTTCATAAAATGTGGACAACCCAAGCTTCATCTCTGTAATACATACATATATATATATATATATATATATATATATATATATATATATATATATATATTCACACACACAAAGAACTTTCTTTTTTTACAAGAATAAAATCTAATAATATTTTTCGATTCATCCATATATTGACCGCAAATATATATTTAATATTGATGTTCTGCATATGTAATTTCAGTAAAGCTAACTTAAATGTTCTTCTAGATTTCATTTTAAACGTGCAAAAAGATACAATGCGTTATTTTCATTGAATTTAATTCACATATTTCAATTATATACTTTCATACATTTCATTAATGTTTTTCAATTTTTATTTCTTTTTATATACAACAAATTCTTTGCACTTCTATTGCAAGAAAAGACAAACTTTCTATAATTTCCCATTTACATTTACATATGATTGCGTTCTACAGGAATGTATTTAACATTGCCAGATTTCATTAGAAAAAATGTTGTGTCCAAACATACTAAGAAGTTAATTATTATTTTATTTTATTTCAAAAATCATAGTACTGTTATTCCATATATATTTCATATACTTCATGAATTATTAAGGAGCTACTGCATCCAAATTAGAACTATTGTCTAGAATCTATATTTCAAATCTATACTAAAATGGATTGAGGTTCGTACACCATTAAAGGTACATGAAAAATCCATGTTCGATTGATATTTATTCTTTACTTGTATAATTAGAAAATAAATAATTGTTTAAATTAAAAAAAAACAATCAATAAACAATGATATACATACATGTGATTATATATAAATAAATACACATGCATATAATTTATAATTAAATTATATCATGAAGAATATGGTATATATTTTTTAAGGGAAATATAATCAAACAATACAAAGACCACCAGGAGGTCTATATTTAAAAAAATATAAAAGAAAGTTCATACATATATCCACAAATTAAAGTTAAAAACCCTATTAAACATCTTAAAAAGTATACATAAAATGAAAACATGTTTTATACAGTGTTATTGTGACCATCATCTAGTGACTAGTGCGTGAGACTGATGACCAATAGGTCAAGGGTTGAAGTTATATTCTAAATCATTTTTTAATAAGAAAACAGTGCATTTCAACTGTATAAAAAGGATGTTGATCTAGAGATCAACACACCCAAATCAGTAAAAACAACAGTTTTACATGATATGTAACATCGACATTGGAAAATAAGATGATTCGATTCTGATTAAGATTACAAAGTAGGTAGTTGTGTATAATTAAAGAAACTTGAAATGATAAATGAAAAAATAGCTTTCAGCTATTGTTTTTTTCTTCTAATAGTAATCAGTGTTATGGTTCATGTTTGAATACATTGAGTATTTGTTTGTTTTCATTGATAATATCATTTAGATCGAAATATAATAATGTCGAGTGAATTTATTTAATCGTTTCGGACCTAATTTATAATTAATCAATATATTTTTAATGTTTTTATTTTAAAATTGATCAGAATGTTAAATTTGTTGTTTTTGTGTAGAAAGTAATCAAGAAATATTCATAAAAACGATACTGTTCATTTGAATTATAAGTTTTAACATTTATGACTGTAATATTTACTTAAAGACTTGTTTATAAAAGTGTACAATAGATAATGGTTGTAAAATATATACAAAATTTCTGTAAAAATCATAATTTATATATATAGTATATGTATGTGACTACCAAGACTGAAATGATTAATATTGAAATTTCATTTATATTAATTTAACCATAACGAAATAATTATTCAAATTCATCAATTATTTGGTAGTTTCAATGACAAAATTATTATATTTTCCGACTGCTTAAACGACGAATCTTCTAAGAACAAACGATTTATGTTGTTCGTTTACATGTCCCACACGTCAACGTCTCCCCGATGGATCATAAGCTTTTTTGTATGAAGTTTAATATTGTAATAACGATTGAAATATCAAATTCAGAAACAGTTTTTTTTTTAAATACTAAACTTATTATGATAAATATGTAATATATCCAGTAAGATTTAATAATATTTAAATACATGGGGTCAAAGTTGTTCCTCGATATAAAAATATCTCACATTTTATGATTCGAAATAGTGCGATGTTTAAAATTCGTGATAGATAGTTAAATGGATAACAAATAGTTTATAATTTTTTGTGCAAATATTTTTCAAATGTGTATGTATTTGACTTGATGAGTTTTTTAAAACATATTATTGATATTAAAGTCAATATCATGACATAAAAAAACATGTGTTATGTTTTTAATTTTCCTGAGAAATATCGAAATCGCATTAATTTTAATTATATAAAATATCTACGAATACGTTTATTAATATCGTGTCCATTAAAGAAATCCATGAAATGGAATCGATTTAATTATTAATTAAACTAACACGAGTGGGATTTTTCATGGCAATATCAGAAATGGTAAACACATGAAACATATTTTAGTTATTATGATCGGTTCTCCAATATATAATAGATTTAATTAACATAAAATACAATCATACGTTCACGTGTATCTGACAAAGAATGATGAAACTGAACCACGACGCGCCTTCAATATACTTAAAAGCGACCGATGATCAAAGTTCATTCGTTCCGATGAACCATGACACCGTTTTAAAAACTATTCACTGAATCGAATTGCACCCCTCATAGAGTGTCGGCGTCCTGAACGCGTATATAATCGTATTTAAATGAACGTATGTATGTGTGTACATATTTTTATTCTTTTTTGCGCGCGATTCAGTCGGCTGCATCGCACGCTCTACGCTCTGTTCGTTGCCGCGTTCTCATGTTTATATACTCATATTTATGGCAACAATTGTGTACGCCATCAGGACTCCTTTTTGAATTAAACATGCAAATATATTTTTGTCGTAACATCATCGTACAAATGCACCGTGATTTTAAATTACTCTCGTTTTATATATATCAACCCCACTGTTCAAGAAATCATATTAATTGAAATACAAAAAGGGGCTCTAATACAAAGAAATAAACAAAACATTTCAGGGCGTTTTATCACACACACACATATATATATATATATATATATATATATATATATATATATATATATGCCTGTGCATGTAGGTGTTGAATTCTAAAAGAGGGATTCCCTATTTTTTGATAATGCGAGTTAAGTAGAGATAAAATATATTTTACGTTGACTATGTAATTTTTTCATTTAAAACTTAACAATCTGCTATATTATTAGGTACGATTACGTGAAAATATCGAAAAAGATATATTGACCATCTAAGAGCAATACTATCAGTAAGAGAAGGTCTGCAAAGTGATGGTAACAGAACTGTCAGATAAAAAACTGAAAGAAATACAACCTTATTTGCTGTTAATCTTTGTATTAGTAGAAATGAGAAATCAAACAGCATTAAAAAAGGAAAATGTATAAGTCATTACTTTAAATTAAAAAGAAATCGTTTTGATAGTATTTTAACTCGATATGAATAACAAGTAAACTTAAAAATAAGTAAGTTTCTCCAAAAAAGCATACATTCCAAGTATAATTTATTTAAAAATAAAAGATTTAAATTATATGCATCATTCGAATTACATTTATCTTATAATTCATGTATTGAAATCTCTTTTTATTATATTTTAGATGAAAAGAATGCATATATACTTTCAAAAAACTTGATGATAGATTTAAATTCATAAGAAAATTGTTGACTAACACAATAAATATACGTTTCTTCATTCAATATGTTTTGTATTGTAAATCAGAAAATAAAAATTCAATTACATCTATTTTAATTTTAATGTGATTAAAATATTATTAAAAATATGCTTGATTTAATTATCTAAAAGTACTAACCATATAAATTGTACATTCTTGTACACAAAGCAAAAAAACAATCATATTCTTTTTAAATTGAGAAAATATCAAACGTCAATTGTGTTAAAAATAAAATAATTGCAATGTTTATGCACAAATTTTTGTGTTTCAAAAATCAGTACTTTTTATTCAAATTTGTTTCTCATATATATATATATATATATATATATATATATATATATATATATATATATATATATATATATATATATATATATATATGACTATGTATGTGATCCTACTCTGATATAACAATTTAACAGTCATAGTGAACAAATGTTCGTATGGATTTTAACTCATGGTTAACTACATGCAAACACACACATATATGAAGCTAGTTTCACAGATATACAAAAAAACAAATTTGATTCCATAAAAGAACTTTATTCTTTGCCTAACTGATGGGAAATTTCATTTTTAAAACAGAAAAGTAAGTATAAGAGTCTTCCTAATCCCTAATTACAAAATATATCAAATATAACATTGAAATTTCTGACTTCCAATCAAATTCAATTTTATAACCAATAAACATAGGTATAATTAAAAACTTAAAAAGTTTTATAAAAGATTTCTGTATGTTATCTATTCGACCAATATCAATAAGAACTCAATGAAAATGTATTAATTTTAGTTGCTTTAAATTTAGTGAATGATTCATGAAATAATATTTCACCTAAAGCTAAATTGTTTATAAATGTCTAAGTAGTTATGATTGAAAATGTATATTTATTACTGATTTAATATAACTGACGATCATAGTATAGAAAAATATAACATCTCGGTGAAATTTATTTGTCACTGATATGAAAAGTAACGAGTGGAACGAGGAAATATAGACGTCTCGTTGTGCTCGCTATAAAAAGAATTTATTGTGTATGTATGTACGTGTGTGTGGGGCCGTGTGAGTTTTCTTGTTCCAAAGAAAACCTAATTTTATATAAATATACACATTTAATAAATAAAAAACATACATTTCATTCAAAAGTAAGTAAAGAAATTATGTAATGTAATAATATCCTTCTCGAATAACAAATTAATAATATTTCAAATAATTATTTATACACTAATCAGTAGACTACAATCAATAAAATATGAATCACTATCAATAATAAGTATTTTACAAAATGATGTACGTATTTCTAAAAACAAATATATTTATGGATTATTACTAATTATCAATCATTTATAAGTTCAGTAACACAGTGCAATGAAAACAGAGCATCTTAATCTCTAGCACATTTTTTTAAAATCATTGTATAAACACATCAGATCAATTTAAAAAGTCTCCCAGTTCTCGCTAGTCTAACACGGTCCTAAACATTTTTATAAATCCTTTTTATTTGTTTAAATCTATTATAGCACATAAATGTATAACATTCTATACATTATTATGTTTAGTATTAAATAGTAAAAAATAAAAAAAAAACTCTATTACACCACAAGATATTGAAAATTTAAATTATATATATCTATATACACTTTAGTTCACAAGGATGATTTTCATTTATCTAAATTTTAATTTGTTTCATCTAGAAACAACAAAGTAAGTATACTGTACAACCATTATAAAAAAAAATTAAATTTATTTAATTGATAATAGTATTTTTATGTAAAGATAATTTTAAATGGAAAATTCAGGTTTTATACATTTTTATCAAAACACTAAGAATCGAGAAAAGGTAAATAATCCAAAATCAAAGATTAATAAGAGATAAGTTATAATAATATGTTAATAAAAATATTTAACATGATTAAACAAAAAAAATAATTAGGAATAAAATATTAATCGGCGTTACTGAGAATGCTTTTCAAATATTATTCTGTTTATATTATAGTTTCTCAATAAACAATAAAAATTCGATAATAGCCCATGGAATCAAATATATTTCAATCATAAACGATATTTACAATATTCAACAAATTGAAAACGAAACATATATAGGAAACTATATAGAATATTATCCTATTTACTAGATTTGTTAATAGCTATGAAATAACCGGTATTTTAAATTATCTGATAGCGAATTAATGATTTTTTTCCGTACGATCGTTTATTCATTATTTATACATAAATGTAATTTATGACTGGCTCTTAATCTATTCGAGTGTATGACTCGATAACATACCAAATCTATTAATATATTGTCTATAAAAGGCTCCATACTATATAAATTATTATTAATTTAAATAATTTTTACACGACGAAACCAATAAAGAAATCATATCGCGATGTTTTGATCGTTACTATTTACATTCCGAATAAATAATGCTAATTTTACATAATTTGTAGTAATGTTACAATTTTTTAAATCGAATAAATTACAAATCATGTAACATATTTTTCACGCTATATTATGTTGGATTGATTCGCGCGATGCCACCCTTTCCGCCTTTCGTGAATAGGTGGTGGTTCGTGAAAAACAAGCGCAACGGCAGGAAGCATGTTGCAGAGAACCACGCGGAAACAAAAGCTCTGCTTTATTTCCTACCCCATCGATCACTACATACATATATACATTTTTATACATACATATATATATATATATATATATATATATATATTAAATATAAGAGAAACATATATATATATATATATATATATATATATATATATATATATATATATATATATATATATATATATATATATATATATAACGATAGTTGTGATTCATCGTCAAATCGGAGTTATGCACCGTGCGGCTGATTAATGTTGCTTGAAATACGATTTTCACTCTACACGAATGTCATTCTTGTCAAATAGCGTTTGATTATATTAAAACACAAATGTGTATTTCGAAACAAATTTGATATCAAAATTTGATCTGTTTTGCATACACAATATATATATATATATATATATATATATATATATATATATATATATATATATATATATATATAGTATCTTTTCATATTGAACAGTTTGTGTTTTGGTTTATTGAAAAGTTCAGCAAACGATTGTATTTATCAAATATAATAACATACACACACAAACACATACACACACACACACACACATATATACATATCAGTACGTGTATATATGCGGGTATTTATTGATACTTTTTATTAATAAAGTGTTAACCCCTTTTACACTTATAATATTAGATTAGCAGATTGTGAATACGTATTTTATAAAAAAAGAGAACTTTTATAAAATGAAATTAATATTTATATTATTAATTAAGGCAGACGAGGACTGCAAATTGCTGTGGTTCATATTTGCATTGATTTTAGAATTTGGATTTTATGAACTATTTTGCAAGGTTTTTTGTATGAATGTCTATTAATATTTACACACATACTTATATTTACAAATTGAATGTTTTTCATTTCGATTTTATAAGCAATTTTCATTAGAATATTATATATTCAAAAATGTATATTAATCTAATCTAATATATATATATATATATATATATATATATATATATAAAAGAATTACAATCTAATGATGCAATCATTATAATTTCTAAAAAAAGGATGCACAATTGAACATTAACCTATCATTTAAAATTTGTTAATAATAATACAATAAAAAAAATATTTTACAAAAACATAAATAATGAAGTTCAATATAAAACATAATAATAATATATAAAATTATAAATACTAAAATTCATAATAATTTCATAAAATTTGGACAACCGAAACTTCATCTCTATGATATATATATATATATATATATATATATATATATATATATATATATATATATATGTTTATTACTTAAAAGAAACTTACTTGATACATTGATCCACTGTAATATAATTTTTGACCAAGTTTTGATTAAAACATTCATCTTTGCTGTCTTTCCAACGTAAGTTTTCACATAGGAGGTCCATAATTCAGCTTTATGCATATAGAAAATATTCGATATTGAACCAATAATTTATTACTACAAAGATAATAATAATTACATGCATGTGTGTGTGTGTGTGCGTATTAGTGTATTTGTAACAAAATAAAATATGTTTATCATTTAACACGAACTTACTGAATATATTTTCAATAAAGTGATGAGAAAAACTTTCATTAATTACTAATCCATTTTCTCTTTGACAACTCTGATTGTACTTAGGAGACTCAGAATTCAATGGTGCAATCGCCGTAACATCTAAAAAATATACGGAATTGAACCTCAATCAACAACGTTTAATTTGAAGAATAATGACTATATTTGAATGCAATAATAAGAAATGTTTACTAAAATGTTGTTAATATAGTATAATGAATAAACTATTACGCATAATGCATAAGTTATAGTACTGTAGTTAAATTCATTCATATAGTAAACAGTTTCTTTATACTGTTAATCTTTTAAAATGTATTTATTAATGAAATAAATACATTTTAAAATAACTTAATACTTTTACTTCATAGTAATATACATTTTTTTATGATTTTAGAATCAAAACTTCTAAAAGTTATGTATATATATATATATAACTATAAATTTTAATACTGATTACTACAAAAAATAATATTTATTTAAGAATATAAGTGTACCACTAAATATGAAAAGAAAAACACTTCCATTCTATTTTATTTAGACAAAAAGCGAATGAGTATTATTAAGGGGTATAGCATAAATTTGAGAGTCAATTATAAAGGGGAGGAAATTATATAGTAGTTGTATGATAATTATTATACCACACTTGAACTGTTTTCCGTATCAGATAGATTTATTTGTGTTATCTTTGATGAACTGAAAATATAATAATAACTGTATAATAACAATTGAATCCAATTTCAAGAATATATTTACAATTCAAACCTATGGTATAATAGAAATGAGTTTTGTTCAAAGTTAATATATGTTTAAAATGTTAATATATTATCTAGAAAAATATTTAGAAATGTAAGCAAATGTTGATGTTTTTAGTGCGTAATTGTTTTAAATTATTTATTTATTTACAAACATCTTAACTAGTTTCTTTAAAAAATATTTTTTATAGTTAATGGATGTTAATATTACTAAATATTTTTATTAAATGAAAATGTTTTTCTTTCATAAAAAATGCTGATATATTATTCATTTTTCTCTTTGATTTTTTTTTATAAATAAATGAAAATTACTTAATACATCAAGGAAATATGGACGTATAATAAAAATTTTCATACATAATTTATAAAACCTCCAGTATTTATAAATATTTCTTTTCGTCATCTAATTTAATCATGTGTCCATTAATTAATAAAAAATTAGATATTTTCTCCAATATCCTCTTTCGTGATTTCTTGTTAAGTTTTCAATTGTCATTTCTTTTCGTTTTATTCTTTCTTTCTTTATACTTCTTCTATTTTTTATCTCATCTGTTACTTTTTATATTATCATCTTTTTATCTTTATATCAAACGTTCAAATATTTATATCATATATTTTAAATATTCCCAAATATTTTTATCTCGATGCAATCATTCTGTCTGTTCATCCTATAAGTAAATATCAAAAAATTAACACAAATAGATTTATATTATAATTCCTTAAGAACTAATTAAAGAAGCAGTAATGTACTGATATAATATATATATATATATATATATATATATATATATAATGAAATTATAAACGTATAATTATTCAATGGAATTAAATAAACCACATTAGATAGTTAGTTTTCAAATTTCTGATTAACCAAATGTTAAAAAAATAACATTTATTAATATTTTAATAAGCATAACATTTCAAAATGCAAGATAAACATCATCTATAAATTAACTGTTTTAAATAATATAAAACCTTAGAATTGAAACATTTTTATTGGAAATTTATCAAAAAAATATATATTAAATCTATTTGGCTAATATACAATTCATTAATAACACAATCGAAATATTTATATGTTTAGCATGTTTTGAACGTTTACTTATTATTTTTACAAATATGACATTTCTTTTAAAAAGTATTTTTATTTAGTTTAGTCTCTGTGAACCTGTAAATATTTTCGAGTATTAATGACTAAGCACATATATGTACAACAGCATTCCCTTTTGCACACAGGTTATAATAATAATTTATTTAAATGTAAATTGGTGGAATGTACAATAAACTAATACGTACTTAACGCTTTTCAAGAGAACTTAGTAAAAAAAAAAACACAAAAGGAACTCAATTAATAAAATTACAAGATTTTACACTAAAAATATGAAAAAATAGAATAATGGTTTAAAATTGTCATAAGGAAATAAAACAATTTAATAATATATATAAATCCCTGTGATTTTTTATTACGATTCTTTGACGTGACTTTGAGATTTTTATATATTACAGTCAGTACAGGTACTGGACAAATTTCACATTAAAAAAATGTCATATTAAGAAGGATCCAAGAAACGTTAAGATGGAACCAAATTTTAAATCAAAATAAAAATTTCTTTTTCTTTTGCGAATATTAGAATCCGATCGGTGATAGTGAAATCCTCACAGAGGATATCGGTGATTTCATCAGTCAAATCAAGGAGATTTCTGATCTCCTATCGAAAACATATGAGTACTGATAAAGGAATATGACATTTCTTATATATATATATATATATATATATATATACATATATAAACCCACATTTCTCGTCATTTTGTCCGCAGGACAAAATGAGTATTTATGGTAACGAGAAATGTTTGCTTTGTCAGCACATAGGTTTCAAGTTTAATTCATTAAGTTTCGTTCTTAGGTATTTTTTATGTTTAAAAATATTATGTTACAAAAATCAAAAAAACAGTTTTCCTGTCTAAGATTTTTCTATTTATCCGTCAATGTTGATGGGCCATATATTAGTATGTTATATAACGAATCAATAAAATTAAACATTGACTACCACATATTTTAAGAAATAAATCTGATATTGTGGTATTATGGATAATATTGGTAATGTTCCAGGTAATTAAAAAAAAGTCTTTCCATTTTTGCTATAGTAATATTTTGTAATTATTCAAATATCCTCTTACAAGAAATGAAATCATGGTCATTTTATAATAATTAACAATAACCATCTCTTTAACGCTTCTTTCATTCATAAAAAAAAATTAATTACTTTTTTAGATTGTTATGTCAATACACAAATTGATATTAAAATGTATTCTAATAACTACTATCTTCATAACAATTTCAGTCATATATATATATATATATATATATATATATATATATATATATATATATATATATATATATATATATATGTATGTATGTAAATATACATACAGTAATTTGTTAAAATAAAATCTAATCTTTAAAGACAACGTGAAAGTAACCTCAAGGCACTCATTTAATTTATATCGTTTAGACAATGTATTTTTATACAAAAACTAATTGGCTTATTACTAAATTAATATATTGAATATTTATATATTATATAAATTAATATTTAACGACACGCAAATACAAATGTTAGCATTATATATATATATATATATATATATATATATATATATATATATATATATATATATAAATATATGCATGTATTAATTAAATGTTAGATCATTTTATATTCTATATTATTTTTTAATATATTGTTTAAAAATTACTGATCAATAACTAATTTTTTTATCAAAAATATGTTCAGTCGTCATAAAATGTAATTTTGAATGTTAATAATTGCATATAATTTTTAAAAAAAAAACACATTTTTATAGACTATTGTTATCTATTATTCTTAACTGATGTTTATGTTGAAATTTGAATCTTATGGAAATAAACAGTTGTTTCATTATTTCTGTATGAATATTTATTTATTGTTTCTTTTAATATAAAATTTGATTTGTAAAAAGTATATTTATATGACTTTAACCAAAGCTTTATTTTAAAATTTTTCAGTTTGGGAGTTGCAGACTTAATATATGTTTTAAAGCAGAGTTTTATACATACATACATATATATATATATATATATATATATATATATATATATATATATATATATATATATGTATACACGTATGTAAATAGTATGCGTATGAGAATGTATATATTGTATATAAAGGTGAATGTATACACATGTTTGTATGATTTGTGTGTATACTCAAATATATATATGTAAATGTAGGTGCAATGAAGAGAGAAATGTAAAAATCGATAATAGGATTTTATCCACATTATTAAAGTTCAAACACCCGCCTACATAGAAATATTGACAAAATGGTTGTATGTTGAATAGCTCCTCCTTGATACATAAGCACCGCCTGTTAAAGGCCGTCTACCCTTCTTTAGAACCGCCTTAAATCAACGTCCTGGCACGTGCAATGTCTTCTGTTTTTATGCATTTATATACATACACACATATATCTTATCCTTGCATTAAAATGCAACTCGCACATTCTCACCAACGCGATTTTATTATTGAGTCTTTGTCATCCAACACGAACACAATCTAATAATAATATGCCTATTTAGCTACCCCTCGTTTTACCCTCGACTCGTTTTCTAATAATTGTTTAGACACCAGCTTATTGTGTGAATGTAAACAACATTAACAATACATTATAGTATATTGTCTAAATATTGACATATTATAAAGTCACTTCACATTCTTTTTGTACCGAATGATCAAATTCTTTATATTTAACCATAACAATGTTGTATCTATCTATCTATCTATTTATATATATATATATATATATATATAGAGATAGATAGATAGATAGATAGATAGATAGATAGATAGATAGATAGATAGATAGATAGATAGATAGATAGAGAGTAAAATAGATAGACAGATAGATCGTCTTACATTGCGGTTCATCTCAATTCTTTAAAATGTATTTTAGTTAACATTGATTAAAAAATAGACTTTTTTTATATTCAGAAAAGTATTTGTACAAAAAATCGCTGATAAATATTCTTTATCCACTTAATAAACATATAAATCAATATGATAACTGATAATTGTGAATACATTTGGTTAGAATAGCAAATCTGATAGCAGGACTACACTAACTCTATTACATCTATTATTACACTCTATTAACTACAACCTCATTTTAGTAAATATATTTTTAAAGGAAAATATATATAAATTTAAGAATTTTCTATTCAAATTGGAATTAAAGCTCTTACAGTTTAATTATATAGTATAACAATTATTAAATTAAATAATTTAAACAAATACACATATACTTTGATTAGGATTAGCTTTTCTTTTTAAGATAATTATGAAATGAAGTAATAAGAAATTAATTTAATAAAATCTCAGTTTTATACAAAACCAATATAAGCTTTCGCAAATAAAAATTGAGTACAAGAGGAAAAGTTAATAATTTGTTTAAATTGTAATAAAATTAATCCTTACACCATCAATATTTACAATCAAAAACATATATTAATAAAAGATAATCTTATGTTTGGTTCGGTTAGTCTTTATCCTTTTAAATCAGTTATGTGTATGTGCTCCAACACTAGTTTCAGCACAAGTGCCAACCCAGGTAAATGTTGAAGTTAAGTAGCTTTTTAAGATCTACCTGAGGATGGCACTTATGTTGAAGCAAGTAGTGGAGAACATATACTTATTTGACGATACATATGAGTACAGACATAAAAAAACACTTATAATTATATTATGATTTTAATTGTATTTTTTCATACTGTATCAGTAATATATTATTATAGAGAAGTTTTCATTTATTTATAACTTGTTTAAGAGTTGGTAGTAAGTTAGAATATCACCTACTGAAATATTAATTTAAAGTGATTCTTGTATTATATAGTTTATAAAACTAATCACCTCATTTCAAAAAGTACGAGTAGATACCTTCTTTCAATAATTATAAACTTGACACTGTTTTACAAATTTTTTGAAAAAATAGAACACTTTTAAAAAATTAAATCATTACTTAAAATTAAAGAAACATCTAAAGAATTCAATAATGTTTTTTATATGAATTTATTATGCGGACCAATTTAATTATCAAAGACTATATAAGAATGCAATGTATATAAAAAAAATATTTTCTATCTACAAAATATTTGAATATTCTGTAAATAAGAATAGAAATTATTTGAACTCTCTTAATTTAAAGATTTAATTCACTATTGAGTGTATTACTCTATTGATTATTAATTTGTTATTTAGTGTTTACTTTTTAACAATATATTTCGTTAAAAAGAGAAAACAATCTTTTATCATGAACAATTTCATAAATACACATTTCACGAGATAAAAATATTTTTCAATAATAATAATGATAATGTTAAATAATAATAATGTACACTTTATATTAATTGAAAAAATAGTTTAATCCAGAGTTTATATATATATATATATATATATATATATTAAAAAAATCGAAAATAACTATATTAAATACTTATTGTAACCGGACAGAATCTCTAGGAATTATTGTATATAAATGATCCATGGAAATTTCATTCCTGGAAAGTATGGATAAATATATTAAAAGTATCAGAATAGGATTTTTCAAAGATCACTGATGAAATGATATAAAAAAAAATCACATATCTGAAAATAAATCAATTCTATATCTTATGTACCGAATTGTTATTGCCATTATTCTTGTTTTTTAGATTATTTATTACGGTTTATATCATTACGAAATACATAAAAGTATTTAAAAAACATTTCCTTTATATAAGAAATCTTATACTGTTTAAATAATTCGTTAGAAGTTGGAGCCCTAAAGAAATTATTCGAATAGAAGAAGCCCTTAGGTGCATTTATCCGGTCCTGTTATATATATATATATATATATATATATATATATATATATATATATATATATGTATATATATTCGTGTTGTAAATAACATATGTAATTAGTTATTTGAATACTAAATATTGAGAATCTTGATTGACAAACGCATTAAGTGCGCCAGATCGCAGGATATATATATATATATATATATATATATATATATATATATATATATATATATGTGTGTGTGTATATATATATGCATATATGTATATGATATGAAAGTGTATAGACAAGCGGCCAGGCACAACAAACGAACACTGCAAACACCTCCGCTAGGCAACGTTAAACGATTGTTTTTTGCTGACGATTTTCAATTTAAACGCTGCTCAAAGCATTAAATGGCTCTCATTGTGAGGCCGACAGCTAATTTTGTGGCGATCCATTGTAGCGGCGTACAATAGTGCGCGAACCATTCTCCCAACTACAACTCTAATTTATTTAATTTAACACGCTTTTAGGGTGGTCTTTTATTTATCTGCTTTGTTCGATAGTCTATGTGCGTATTCACATCTCTCTGCAGGCACCCATCTTTACTAATATAATATAATCTTATATATATATATATATATATATATATATATATATATATATATATATATATATATATATATATAAACAATATACAATATATGTTAATATCTATAAATATATACATTCAATATATTTAAGAAATCGAGGCATTTTAAAATCAATATTGTAAGGATTGACAAATACAGAGACACACACACACACATATATATATATATATATATATATATATATATATATATATAATTTCCTGAAATAACCAAATAAAAATAATGAAAACACTCTCAATCAATGTACATACATATATATATATATATATATATATATATATATATATATATATATATATATATATATATATGACTAATTATTAAAATAAATGTTATTAAAATATTTGATTATGAATGATAATTATATTTATATCAGTACTTAAAATTCATTTTTCTTCTATATGTTTGCTAAATTAATTTTTAATATATATTTATTTATATTATACACATGTACACACAAATACTCATATGCAAATCCTGCTAAAGACAAGCTTGTGTATCCATTTGGTACAGTATTTTTATTGAAACACCTACGTTTAAATTAAAATCATTTAGTGAATATTATATATTGTTATACGAACTACTTTTTAATTCGAAATGCACAGTATTTTTAACTACTTATATTATTACAAGTTTTAAAGGTATCAAATTTTAACATAGAAAAATAATGATTGACGGTTTTTACACGTGTTAATAATTGAATATACAGTTTTATTTTATTATTATTAAATTTCTAGTAGTTTGCATATATATATATATAAATTATTAATAATTTATTTATTCTGTGTGATTAAGACATACATCTATATATATATATATATATATATATATATATATATATATATATATATTTGACGAATACTTATTTAAGTCGAAAATGATAGCTTTTGATTAAATGAGGCAACATGTAATTTGAAATGTCAAAATAAGGCACTATTATTTTACGCACCATTACCCTGTACATTAATAAAATGAACACATGACACGCATACATACTATGTTAACGATATTATAATGGAGTTTTAGAACAGACACTTTAGACGATCTGCCAACTCCCCACAATACCAGTGATCAAAACTCGACTACGTTGTTGTTACAACACATACATATCATATATATATATATATATATATATAAACATTTCATGAAGTGATTAGTAATGCAAGTTTATTTTTTGTTTAAAAACAAAAAAACGTATTAATGAGAAGTATAAATGGTTAAAGACAACAATAAAGTATATATTAAATTTTTGATGTCTTTTACCCAATATAAAAAAAAATATGTCTTTTGAGAAAAAACAATTTTTAACGGTGTGTAAAAATTTAAAGAAAATGTACTAAATGATGACGTAGATAATTATTAGTTTTTATTTAATTATACCTGTTCTAAATTCACAATTGAGCAATGAGGATATTTTTTGATGTCACTAACAGTATTTTCTTAAAAAAAAGTATACATACACAAATGTACAAAAGTTGTATTAAGTATTTTAATACGTAGATATTTTTTAGATAAAAAATCTAAAATCATAAATGTTCTTTCCAATAAATCAGTGACAAATGTTTCCTCTAATAATAATTTTATTATACAAGGTGTTTATCACATTTTTCAATAAATGTATTTTGTTTCTATATTTCAAAATTAGTATATAATACTATTAATTTAATTAAAAATAATCTGTCATCACTTTTTAAACACATACATTGATTGTTATGATAATTTTCAAGCTAAAATTTTATGAAACATTTTAAATATTTAATAGTTTTGAGAAAGATTTTATTCACTTATATATATATATGTATTGTGAAACTTCTCAATAGAAAACTTGATTCTGTCATCTATTTTTTCATTCTAAAGAAAATTCGTCATTATTAATTAACAAATATAACTGAGGACTGCTATCAACAACCACATTTCGCTAAAGAATTTCATTATAGAGGAAGATAATTTTTTCTCCCTCTCTGTCTATATATATATATATATATATATATATATATATATATATATACATTCATTCATACACACACACACACACACACACACACACATATATATATATATATATATATATATATATATAACCCCGATAGTCTACTAGAAAAGTACTTTCATGTATAATCAATTCAATCCCTCTGATTTCCAAACATTTTCATATTTAGTGTCATATATTCATCCTGCCCATTAAATGTTATTATTAAATTTTTTTTTGTGTTTTTATTACATTTACAATCAATACTTTCTGTTGTTTGTCTATTATTTCCTCTTTTTGTAATACGTCCTGCCTAATTCCATTTGAAACTCTTTGCTCTTGTTATTGTGTCTACTTAAACTCTATTTATTTTCATATCTAATATATTGTTTATACCTATTGGAATTTCTTATATAATTTTTTTTGTAATTTCTTTCGTTGATTTTCTCAAGTTAATAAAAGATTTTAGCATTCAAAACTAATATAAGAACAAGTAGGATAATCGAATAATTTTCACTTAAATAAAATGGTTTCTCTTAATTGACTGATTAAAGTTTATAAGAATTTACTTTTTTAAATATGAGTGATTTAAACATGATTGCAATTATGCAATTAAACATTAAGATCATCATAAATAGAGCTTTTAATTAAACGATAATTATTTAAGACACCTATATTTTCTTATAAAGATATAATATTGTAGAGTCTATACAATTAGCTATTTAAATAATATAACAGTAATCTAGTTTGAAATGAATTCAAACGAAGACGAACAACCCTTTTATTTAACTATAAAATATACGCCAATTCAATTTAATTTAAAAAAAAAAATGAAATAAAAGCGGTTAGTGAACAATGAATGATTAACAAAAAAACTACGACTTTAAATAAAAGTTAACTGTCTTGGTTTGCCTGTTTATAGATCTGGTTATATATATATATATATATATATATATATATATATATATATATATATATATATATATATATATATATATATATATATTTATGTATGATACATAATAGTGACTATTTGAAACTATAT
This sequence comes from Acanthacorydalis orientalis, assembly GCA_034766995.1. Classification (NCBI taxonomy): domain Eukaryota; kingdom Metazoa; phylum Arthropoda; class Insecta; order Megaloptera; family Corydalidae; genus Acanthacorydalis; species Acanthacorydalis orientalis. The sequence continues at coordinate 8,484,502 of CM068324.1, forward strand.
TTTTGATTAGACTTAAAACAATACTTCTATGCTAAATAATATAAACAACCATAATAAATTTTTATAAAATCTAAAAAGATTTCAAATAATAAGATTCATATAAAATCAATTTAAAAAAATATAAATAATGAATAAATGGAAATGTATTCAAAAAAGGTTCAGATGTATAAAAACGAAGATGCGTTTTTTTTTATAAAATATTTTCATATTTTCATTGCAATGTTATTTTTATTAAATCATTAAATAAACATTTATTGCTAGTATATTATTTGATCATTTATTTATTAATATTTAATGTCAGCATTTTTTTATACGAATGCAATGTTTTTTTAACTTTCGGGATAAAAAAACTGTTTATATTTTCACGTCATTTCTTTGTATAATTTTAAAAAACATTAATACTTTGTGTATTATCTTGAAATATAAAGGCTGAAATTTCCAACATGTGAAATATATTGTTCTGGATTTAATTAGAAACTGGAAGAGATAATTATTATATTTAATGTTTTCTTTGCAGCTATTACAGAAAAATGTAACTCAGTATATCTAAGTACAATCCTAAGCATTATTATACAATCCTAACAAATCCTAAGCATTAGAATAATTATTAACTTTAAAATTATAATATAAAAAGTTATAATTATATTTTGATACATTTATAAAAATCCAGGAATAAATACGAGTCAAATATAGGAAATCAAAAATTAAATTAAATCCTCTTTATATATATATATATATATATATATATATATATATATATTTCTCATTTTATTAACAAATTGATAAATTTATTGAAAATACTCGAAGATTCTAGTAAAAAGTATTTCATATCGAACCACTATTGAATAAAAACCTCTTCCAAATATGTCGTTTTTCCAAATTTTTCTGGCCCTTTTTTGGTTTTTAATTTATACATACATATATATATATATATATATATATATATATATATATATATATATAGATAGATAGATAAATAGATAGATAGATATAATCAGTATGTAAGTGTAAAAATAGTTATTTAAAATTCAAATTATTCATACATTGAAAACAATTTTATTAAATATACTTTTATTTAAATATACTTAGTTTTCATTTACCTATGCAATCATTGGGAATAGTCGTAATATTAAATTTTAACAGAACTCTATACTAAATGAATTATAAAAAAATCACTTCATAAAATGTACAAAAACAGAACTCTACAAGTAATATATTCTAATACAATCATTTAATGGTATATACAACAGATATCGTGACGAAACAGAACTCTGTATTCATATTTTCTAATTGAATTATTACTGAATTAAATACAGAAAATACACAATAAATATTGTAATTAAACAGAACTCTGTACTTTTTATTGTATATTGCAGTCATTTTATAAGTTTACTGGGTTCAATGGGCATATGTATATAACAGATCCCTATATTAAAAAAAATAGCTTCAGAAGGTTTTTAGTTAGAATTCAATCCTGACAGAGCAAAAAAAAATTTAAAAGAAACATGAAAATACAGATTATATATATATATATATATATATATATATATATATATATATATATATATGTGTGTGTGTGTGTGTATGTGTATAAAACACTTTCATTATCTTCAGTTTTTAACATTCCACTAAAGGAGGAAAATTGATTCAAAATTCTTCCAATTTGAATAATCAACAGTCTTTCTTTTCTACACATTTTTTATATGTTTTCTAATATATTTATTCAACCTGCTCATTAATCTCTTTCTGGAGCTTTGTATATATTTTATTTTCCTGTTAATATTTGACTCAATTTATCTTTTGGCTCTTTTTCTTGAAATATGTCTTTTTGATTTACATTTCAATCTTGACTAATTATTATTTATACAATTACTTTTCATATCTATTTCAATCTTCTTCTACATATCCTGTTATTTCTAATATACATATTTTCATGTTTTGTTATCCATTTTCATAGTATAATTTTGATATTCAAGATTATTTGTTTCACACTATAGCCTAAGACGATTGTTTCACCAGCTATGTGACTTGTTGCATTATCCAGCTGGAACCACATGTCCTCCAGATCAATATCATCCAATTATGTCCACAAAAAAGTGGTTATTATGTTTTGGTACCTTTTTCCATTCACAGTAATTGTTTTACCAGCCTGATTCTCGAAAAAGGAAGGGCCAATGACTTCCCAAGACCAAAATGCGCACCAAAAAGTAACTTTTTCTGTATGCAGTGGCTTCTTAATGGTCACGCTCAGATTTTCTTCACCCCAGATTCGGCAATTTTACTTGTTAATGTAGTCAGGTCTGTTGGTTTCAATTCTTATCTTAATTGAACCTTAAAGTCTTCAGAAATAAATCCTTATGCAAAATATGCTATGTGGTTGTTTGTGAAAGGCTCAATTTCTGTGAACTTGACATTCTGGCTCTTCCAATATTCTTTCATGAACCAAGTCAATGTTTTCTTCAGAATAAGCACTACGAACACATGTTGGTGTTTCTTTATCTTTAACTGATCCAGTCTCTTCAAATTTTCTCATTAATTGAAGAATTGTTGATTCAGATGGACAAGTATGTTGAGAATAAATATTGCGTAATTTATGAAATGTATTTTTTATGGAACGGTCATTTTTATAATACAATTAGATTATTTCAATGAGCTGTTTTGCTGTATATGAAGCCATTACTAAACGTGGCAATGTCTGTGAAATATATCCTCTTGAAAAATTATATCCCTATTGGAAAACTTTTTATGTATGTATGTATAATATCTCAAGGCTTACATCTGTACATAAACATATGCTGTGCATATTTATGAGGAGCACTTCATTTTACTTTCATATAACTTTGAAGACATTATTATAATGTTTTTTTACAAAAAAAATTAAATAATATAGTTGTTCGATCGACATCTAAACACCAACCTAGAAGTATAGGATATTTCTCTTTTTCTGATTGTTCATCACAGTCAAGAATTTACATTCTCATCAACATAGCACTGTGAATTATGATAGCATTGAAGCTCTCCCACCATGGTAAGGTGGAGACATCATTGCGGAGACATCATCATGGAGAGAAAATTTAATTATACTCTGTATATATATATATATATATATATATATATATATATATATATTTCTAAATTGACAAAATAAACTAGTTAATGTCTACATTTTCAAACTGTATTAATATTCAATATGAATAATTCATAGCTGAAAATGTATAAAAAATGTATATAAAATCAATGTCTTAGATTTTTTCCATGTGTTCTAAACATCATAGAATTTCCATTGTAATACACATAAAATAGACAGTATTGTGTATTGAACATTTCAATCAAAGAAGATATGCTTTTAATGTGTCAATTCATTTTTCAAATTCAAATATAAATATTTATATACAAATCAATAATAATCATTTACAATGTGGTCTGTTTATACATTACTTATAATTAAAATTATATTTAAATACTGTAAATTTAGAAAATCTAATAATGTATAATTTTAATACGTACTTTAAGAGATAAACTTAATACATTGGAATTTTCAAACTTTGTTAAGCAAAACATTATTAAATTTTTTTGCGCAGACTCATACTAACCTCTAACTGAAGAAAGTTTTTACGGATAATAATAATTCATTAAATATATGCTTTCATATTTAATATATATATATACACGACTTACATTTAATTATTATATTTTTAGGTATAATTTCACTTAGTCGTACATTTTTATTTATTTCATTTGTTTTTACTAAATTTTATTTTTTTAAATACTCTACTATAAAAGTTCTGTAATACCAACTCAATATAGTAATAATATATTAGTCTAGAGGTCGCTAGCTATATGTGAATTGATATCACAAACCCCCACTCTCATGTATTTAAATTCCGCGCGAATTCATTGAATTTTTTAAAAAATGCATGTATTTAATGCTGTTTTGCATTATTTATTACTGTTTTATGCTATGAGTTGTTTGAGTTGAGATAGTAAGAAAATTGAAGTTAGAATATTTTGTCAAAACGAATTATTAATTTTATAATTTTGTAATAATCATTAAAATGATAAATATTCGTTCTAAATTATATGCTCTCAATATTTTCTATATCAGAATTTGTTAAAAAATATTTAAAAATATATAACTAAAATACATTTTATTAATTTGATTGATATTTTCATTCATAATTTTAAAAATGAAATGCAAATCCGTCATAGGCGTTGTTATTTTTTGATGTTTAACATATTAATATTGTTTAACAGGAAATGTCTCTACTTTTATATATGTATAATATTTTAAACATATTTGTCCTTGATGTGTGGTAAATTTAAATAATTAAAAATCTAACATTTTATAATTACCTATAAATATGTAATTTCGAATACAAATTTGTATATATACTAGGGGGGTTCACCCCCTGCTCGCTGCGCTCGGCCACTTGTCAATTATAAGCATACATATATAACTGAATAAAACAATAAACATACTAAATAAATAAATCGATATCATGGATATTTATATATATTTATATATATATATATATATATATATATATATATATATATATATATATATATATATATATATATATATATATATATATATATAGAAAGATAACATATTATTGATGTATATATTGCTGTGTTCTCGCGAATAAGTTAAAAAAAATAATTATAGCATAATGAAACGTTTGTACTTTTACAATATTAATAAAAATTGTTTTGTATTGATTTATCTTCGGTTAAAATATATGTAACTTCTAAAACAATATATTTTGAAATACACCATACATGTTCGTATGACATGATATGAAATCGACTTCGTGGATTGTAGGTTCTCTATATATCAGTCTAAGGTCATTTACATAAAATTCTAAGATGAGTGAAGTAATGTTTCAATCCAACAGCATTTACAGTATTACAATGTGATAACAACAAAATAACCTTTATTTTTATTAAATTTATGCCGCTAATTTTATTGAGGTTATGTTCATTTTTAACCATGCTTATCGTATGTCAATTAAATCTGAATTTTTTAACGAACTCAACTGCTTAATACTTTTTATAATAATTTATTGTGTATTTTATTTTGTAAGAGTTGTAGATTTCGTCACTTACATATGAATATATATATATATATATATATATATATATATATATATATATATATATATATATATATATATATAAATTTTGTGTATGTGTAGAATAACGATAATATTTATTATAAAATTATGGAGAATGAGTGAGTGGAGAAAACAGAGGGGATTGTATATGAGTTTAATCTTAGTCTTTAATCAATGTATTTATATGTATACATACACAAAAGAAAATCAATAAGTATTGTTAAAATCTTTCGAAAACATTTATTTAATAAATTAGTTAATAATGATTTCAATAAAGTACCTAGTTATACAATCAGAGGCAATAACAATTAATATATTTGCATATATGGTTAGTCTACTAGTTGAAAACATGTAGGGGGCAAGAACGAAATAGAAATATTCATTATGTGTCACAATGCAATTCTAACACTGACTGAATTCATTTTTACAAATGAATTCTTTTTATCCCATAAATCATAAAAAGTTCAGAGCGTCAAGGTACAGAAAAAGCTTGTTGTACCATGGCGCTCTGAAGATGATGACATAGCCATCGAAATATGTAGCAACAATCAAAAATGATCAATAATTTGTTGAGTATTTTTGATCAGACATGTTTTGTGGTCTGATGAATAAAAAGAAAGAATTTGCGAGAATATATGAGTAATCAACTGGTTGAGACTATGTGGAGGGTGGAAAGAATTTTCAATAAATGTGCTAAAAGATTGTACATTTGCAATAAGACGTTGCACTCGCGGCTAATGTACATGTTTAACACGAGATACTTCAAGGAGAACATTAAATGAATATTTAAACATTGATTATAGTTCTCCGATGGTCATATGTTGTTTTGTAATGTATTTCACGGTTTATTGTTTATTTTATTATATCGTTTGCATAATTGTGCAATGTGTTAAATAAATATTCGAACGTATGATCAATCTTACGCTCGTCTCTGTCTAAGATTTGCCTCATCTCGTACATCAAGACAAAAACCGTGAACCGTTTTCAACGTAAAGCATTTGTAGCTGTTAACAACTTAAGACCACTGTATTCGTTTACGCTGTGTGCTGAGAACAGGGATACGTCTGGATAGAAAATACATTCATAGAACTGTGTTCGTACACCTATCGATATCTAGGGCTCTGTTTAAATACATTGCGATTGTTGTTATTATCGTTAAATAAGACCGATAACGATAGTATTGTTGATTCGGTAATCATTGTCCAGGATGTAAGCGAACAAGCAAGCGAAGTGATTGAGAAAGTATATATGTTCGTTGAAACCAAGTGAGACAGTGAGGTGTGCGTGCATACTGTGGTGTTTATCACGCATCTGTGCCAAGCTTAGCTCTTGTGTGTGTGTGTGTGGATCAGCAGAACAGGGCGAACGACGCGCGGGCAGAAACAGATGAGTCGGCCATGTTGTTGCATGGGAAGGATCGCGCTCGCCAGTGGTGTTTCGAATGAAAATGCATGAAAATGTCCGTAGAAAGTGCTTGAAATTATTTTGGTGTGAAATTGTGTTTGCAGTGTTTTGTGTGGGTGGCCCGCTTGGAAATGGAATTACAACTGCATTCCCCAGCGGGTGCCGACCCCGTCGTATACCACTGGCCGCTTACTTCGGGACGTGGATCGGTATGTATACATACATGCATGTATAAAGTATATATATATTAATTTTCAGTAAAATTATATGGATAATACCCTTATCATCTCAGCTATAAACAAATTAATATTTGTCCTTAGCAATTCAGTAGCTACTTGTAAAAATTCACACGCATTTATGTATATACACATACATATATATATTTGTATGTATGTTTGTATGTATAAAAACGCAAATAAACGCACCCAAAACCAATGTATTTATAAACTGTATGAATGTACTTGTATAACAATAACGTTAGATTAATCTCATGACCGCGACAAACCACTGGCCCTACAAATTTTTCTACGTGGTGTATGTTGTAGTACCAATGCATATTAAAAATCATTCAGTAAGCAAACATAAATCCTTGATTTCATCCAAGAATAACAACTTCTATCCAATAATCAGTTGATGCCTCTATGAAAACGTTTTAACACGTGAACGAATCAAACAAGTTTATCCCCACCGAAATGTTACAAACAACAACAAATTAACAATAATACACCTTTAATAAAAATTTATAGGGATGAAAATATGATACATTTTGTTTGGGTCATATTTTCGTTTCCAATTGTATAATGTAAAATTGTCGTTTATATTTGATAAATAATTAAGATTGTGTAATAAATAATTGACTTTCGTTTCGTTTATTGTATATATTTTTTCCTATTCAATTTGTAATCATTATAAATAAGTACAGGACGTATATGAATGATTTTGACCGATTTACCCAGTATGGGGTAAGAAAATTGTTTAAAAGATTAATTTTAAAACAGTAATCAAGTAGTGTACAGTCAAGACGTTAAGTTTATTATATGTACAAACATGAATATTTCTAATAATTATTTCCTATATTTTCATTTTAAAAACATGAATTCATTTGTTTGCATATAGAAATGAATTAATACTATGTAGTACAGTTATTCATACGATAAGCAATACATTTGATAATGTAGCCAAGGCCGTACGCAAATCCTAGACGTACAGAATGACATGAATTTGAGTCATTGAGCAGAGTTTCAACACAAATAAATGAAAATTGTAATCGTAACACGTGAAATTACTTCCACACTGCATTATACGATAATAGAGTTGGTCGATTCTGTCGACGAAAATAGATTTTTACGTTATTGTGCTGGCTTATTATTATCTTTCTAGTTTTGACTCAACTGTAAAACAACTAACTGTACACGCCGTCAACAGTCTGTCGTTTAATAATATTCTTTGTATTTCGAAAAATATGTATCTATTCCAGTTGAACTGAAAATCATTGTTGAATTATAATATCGTTTTAAATAAAGAAAAAGTCATTCTTGTATTACTGTTTTCTCTAGGTGCATCTATAGTTTAACCATTCATACGAACATGCAGTTCATCAAGTTTGTATACATATGAAAGAGATGTAAATTTACCGAGAACATTTTTGTACAAACAACATATATAGTAATATAAAATGAAGAGAAATTCATTACTTATTGCAGAGAACGAGGCGAGATCACAATAATGATTTATTCATTATTAAGATTCGTCCGAGAATAAGAAATACATCATTTTAAGTATTAATTTAATCTCCGTGGGGTGAAAAGTGTATATCGAATCATATAAAACAATTTTCATTGTATTGAAAACTACGTTTTCTATTATGTGAATTATGCAAGGTGTTTAAATAGAGAACTATTACTTTGAAATAATTCATTCTAATGTTGTTTTTACTTATCGTGCAAATGATTATAAACATAAAATAACATTATAGGTTGAGAAGGTTGTGGTTCAAATTTGTGATGATGGGGCCTACACATAAAATGTACGTACAACTACGATGATGTCGCATTTGATAAAATATTAAGTAGTTTATAGTAAGCAATCGACATTTAAAACCCACAAGTAATAAATAACGAATTACTTGTATTGATTTTTGTTTTTTTTTTTCCTATGAACCCAAATACTGATTTAATAACATTGCTTTAAAAATACTGTCTTTGAAGTATGTACGAATAATATCGGCACTAATGACCTTAGATGTCAACGTGCTCCTCCTATACCATAAATATTATCATCATCGACTAGTCTCATATTGATGAAATCATTTAAGTATTTAGATTATGATAATTACTAAAAAAAATAACTTTTAAAGAAAGAAATATTTCGATACATTCAGACGTTTTATGTATGATTTAGAAAAGTCCTGGCTTTAAATCCCATTCATTTTAAATAACTAAAAATGAGTGGTTATAAATAAAATATACCCTTTTGAATAATTTAACACAAATATATTCAATTTCGGAATAAAATAATTGACTAAATATAAAAACCTGATTAAATAACGTTTTATGAATTTAAAGTCTCGATATATTAACTTGAAAATATTTTCTGAATGTATTCAAAAGTAATTAAATCGTATTTGTTGATAAGAATATTTATCCATGTTGTATTCATTTCGTCATATTTTGATTTTAACTATTCATATATACGTTATACATTTATCTGTATTTATAGTTGTTTTTTTTCTGTTAATATATTTAAGAAAGCTACCCAATTAGACAATAAAAATACATTTAAAAAAGTAATAGTTTCGTTTAACTAATTGATTTTATAAAATCAAGGGATTTCTCTATAATATTCGTGTGTTTCAATGTGAACATTATACATTATCATATCAACATTTTTAATATTTATCCAATAATGTATGATAAATGTACTTAGTAATGCAAAAAGCATAAAATGACATCAGTAGATTAGTAAACCAGCTGATTGTTTCGCGTGAATTTTTTTTATTTTATTTTACGTACAAGAAAATCTTTTTCTGATAATACATTGAAACAAAGTTACTCATATTTATAAATGTTAGTCATCTATAGTTACGTTATTTAAATATACCGTAATGGATATTATAAATTACTATTCTAGCATTACAGATTCAACCTCGATGAATATTTCGTGGAATTTCTTTTAAAATACTCATTCATTTCAAACGAATTCGAAATAATTGACCAATTTTTTGTCGATAAAAAAAAACAAGAGTATTACTCACTGGACTATAGATCACGATTCAATTATTTATATTTGTTAATAGATGATTCAGTTTTGTAATAAATACATTGACATGTGTGTTTATTGTAAACTAGTAGAAATAGCATTTACATACTTCGATAGATGAAATTCTTATTTCTTGTTTCTCTCTACCTGTTTTCATATAGTGCACGTTTACACACACAATAGCCTAACCTAGCATTTCTGAGAAACTGTGCACGAATAATTAACTTCCAGTCTATTCATTTGTGTACTTGTTACAGTAGTTTTTTTTTGTAAATACTAGCGACATAAACATCATCTTAAATTATTATTCTATCTACAAGTAAAATAATGTTAATACTTCACACGCTATGTACATGTCTTATCTAAATTGATTTAATTATATTATTCTAATTATAAATTTCATTTCTATATATAATAATCAATATATTTGTTTTTTAATTATTTCTAGCTCAAACAAAGTTAAGAAATTATTTAGCATCTTGTTTATAGGTCAGTCTCCTGATTCTTTGTTTATAAACAAAAAATGAAAATTAAGTAATTCAAATTAGAGTAGTCTACCGATGAAAAAAAGTAATGAAAATAAGAAAAAAGAAAACCAGTTTCAAATTATATACAATTTAAGATGAATTTTTGTTTTAAACATTTCTATTATTATTAAATTATTGTAGCATCTCTAATTGTGTGTTTATTTATTAAAAATTGTTACAATATCCAAAGTATTGTATTCATATAGTGATAACTAAATTTTTGTATTTAAATAAGTTATGAACTGAATAGTAATTAATACTCATTTTATCTACTAATGTAATTATACTGAATAACAATAAATTTTATAATACACATTCTGTTTGTTTTCCTGTTGTAATAATTAAGATATTTAATAAAGTATATATAACAATTAGTCTGTATTTGAAAAAATATATAATTTTAAATGGACAAAATATACTTCATACAATTTCATACGCTTAACTCACATACTCTATTCATAGTAGCATTTTTTTTTGTAAAAAATCTAAAAATGTCAAGATTATATACCTAGATACTTTTATAGCTGTCATAAATTGTTTTTTTTTTCTTATAGATTCTTAGATTTTCTAGAAGATTTTGGTTTTTTTTATGTTCTACATCTACCCTAGTTTTTCAAACAATTATATACACATACATACACTAACAAATATTTTTGATTGTATACACTTCAGTGATTTATAAGGGGTAGCTTGTTAGGTCTTTTATATTGACAATGAATGCACTACTAAAACGTGCAACTTTTGAAAGTTATAAGCCGTTATAAAATGTATGGATAATAAAAAAAATATTTTATATTACTGCCAATTTCAAGAATACAATTAAAATAAAAAGTAAATACAGCAGAGTATATGTTTTTAGATCAGTCAATAATTAGGGTTATATATATATATATATATATATATATATATATATACATAAACACACACACACTCATACGTACATACATATATACATATTATGCATACATACTAGTTTTCATAAATTAGTTTACACATTTGTGTGAATAAAACTGGAATACGTTTTCATATCTTCATAACTTGAAATTCTCTTTAATTTGATAATACCAATGTAATTATTAGGTCAGACTATCTTGACCTTTTGTATTAAAATTAAGAATTCATTTAAAAATACTTGTTAGTGCTTGATGTATTTATAAAGAAGTAAGGTTTATCTGTGATGACTACTTTAAATCGATTTGAAATTCATCAAACACTTCAATTATAAGCCTCTCTTTTTCACTATATAAATCAGAAGAATGGTTTTATAGCAATTGAAATAAAAGTGATATTAGCATTTAATTTAGCAGTTAATAATATTTAACACTGAGTAGAAAATAAGACATACTATGAATTCAAAGTATATTAGCATATTATATATATAAAGTATATATATAATTCTGTCATCAGTCATTCTTTATAAGGCAATTTATTCTTTAGATTTTATATCTTTGTATAAACCATTAAAGAAACATTCATCTAAATCGTAACACTGTTATGGATATAAATGTACTGTAAGCGTTTGCTAGTACATTATTATACATTTTATTCATTTCTCTATATAAAAAGAAATACAGACAGAATCGTGGACGTCGATGTCTTCTATAGGGCGCTAAATGTGTAAAAAGTAGTCGTCAATCAGTCTTCAATACCTTTAATCTTAAAAGTTTCAATAAAAATATAGTATAGTCGTATTAGTTTCATTATTCGATAATTTGAGGCATTCAGTACATTGATGTAGCTTTAATTTGTCCTGTACTCTGATGTTCGAATGTTATACCCTGTTGTTTAATATTACAATGAAAATTGCACACAAACTGTATCAATAATCGTAACCATACATTTTTCAATATATAGAAAGTCAAAACAAGTTATTTGAAAAAAATATATAATTTTTAAATAAAACGAGGTTCTGGAAACTAATTTAACAGCACTGTTACAAGAATTAGATCAAACTGTCGTGACCTTACTCTAAATTATAAAAGTTATTTGTAAAATGTAAGTAAATAATGATTCATTTTTAAAAGTAAGATTTAAATAAACAACATACCGTTTAAATAAACATGGACTTTGTTACAAATTTCTATTCTCAACGAGCATATATAGAGGCATACATTTTATCTATTTATGTAGTGAGATGAAACGTTATAATTTTAATTTAGTATTTATACACTGCTACCAAAGAAAATATTTAAAATATGTTTACTAATGAGTTAAATTATATTTCAGGTTCATAGATTTTTTAAAATATTAAAAAAACCTTTTTTGGAAATGTAAATGTGTTTTTTTTATTTAAATTCGTTTTAAGTTAATATCAAAAAATCTTCAATAAATTCAAAAATTGGATTGTTTGTAAACATATTTTATTAATGCGTCAGATTATATATATATATATATATATATATATATATATATATATATATATATATATATATATATATGTATATGTGTGTAAATTAATACTAAAAACATCAATTTCTATTCTGCTTTAATAATTTTTCATGGACAAAACAGTACAATATCACATGTCCAAGCACATATTTTCAAATAAGAAGCGTTTGAAACTGGTATATATGTGATGGTTGTACGTGGTATGTTTTATGATGACCTTGTATAAAACATTATACATTATCTTGTATAGATTTGTGGTAAATATTAAGGTGTATTGTAAATTGTGTCTGATTAGATGTTTAAATCATGCATATATAAATACAACATTATATTATTTTAATCATCATTGAAACTAGAGAATGAAAACTAAATAGTCATGTTTCTGCTCTCAGTTTGTATTAGACAAGTATGGACGTATAATCGATAGATGACGCGCGGGGTCAATGGCTCTTTACTAAGCTAATGACCTATGGCCCACACCCGTAGTTAGCAACTCAAACTACGTCACTTTTCTTGGACATTTAATTCTGTATAATATATTTAAAAGGAAATCTATTCGATTTTCTTACCCTATATACACATTAAATGCGTATATATATATATATATGTGTGTGTGTATATATATATATATGTGTGTGTATATATATATATATATGTGTGTGTATATATATATATATATATATATATATGTGTGTGTATATATATATATATGTGTGTATATATATATATATGTGTATATATATATATGTGTGTGTCTATATATATATATATATATATATATATATGTGTGTGTGTATATATATATATATATATATATATGTGTATATATATGTATACATATGTGTGTATGTATATATATGTGTATATATATATATATATATATATATATATATGTGTGTGTGTGTGTGTATAATATAGCAAGGTTACAAGAGTTCTTTCTTTATATATTTGTCATAATATACAATAACTGTTATGAAATCGTACTTATATTTTTTCCGACTAACTGTATACTAAATGAAAACTTATTTTTTTTCGACTAACTGTATAGTAAACGAATTATTATCCAATATAGTAACTGTTGGTTGTTTTAATTCAGATTGTACTTGGAAATAAATTTAAAACAATTTTTAAAACAAAGTTCAAGTTCAAAAGAAATCTATATTTATTATAAACTTACAGATTATTATAAAGTATGAGAATTGTAATTTTGAATAAACATATATATATATATATATATATATATATATATATATATATATATATATATATATATATATATATATTATTATTATTATTGTTCTGTTTGATCCTTTATGAAATAATCTATGTACTGAAGATTAATTATAAGATATAAATATCTGAATAGTAAGAGGCAAAAAGCGACTAACGAACTAGTGCACACAGTTCAAAGAATTAAGCCTGTATATACATTTGTATTTGTCAATGTACATGATTGTGTAAAGATATTTTTACGAATAATAAAATGTCAGCGTTAATATATTTGTTTGAGTTATTTTTTTTTTTATTATAGCAGGTGATAATGTCATAGACTGTTATATTTATGTTTGATTTAAAAATAAATTTAATCAGAATTAACAAATATCTGTGTTAATACTGTTATAAAAAAATGTGACATCTGGTTATTCATGTAAGTCAATGAATATCTAATGAGTTCGAATCCGGATATGTTTTGTCATCATTTAATTAAAAAAAAACATCCGAAATGTGAAAAAGTACTCTGTCATTTTTTCAGAGTATGTTTCATATTTTTCTGAGTATTACGTGTTTAATTAAAACTTTTCTGACTCAGATTTTTATTTGGCATAGAAATAAGTTCCACTGAATTGATATTGAAAATGAATGACTGTATTTCTAATTATTTTATTAGTAATACGATTTTGAATATATTTTTGAATTTATTTATGTATAGTTTTTCTTATAAAAAATGAATTGATATTAAGTTGACAGTCAAATATTTAAAAAAACTGAAATAATTTTTGATGTCTGATTCATAATAATATTAATATTTCTTAGTAAATATGACTACTTGTAAAAAAATTCGAATTAGATAAGTTGTCCTTGACTTAGATCTATTTCACTTGTAATTTTTGAATCAGATAATAACAGAATTCATGAATGATTACAAGTTAATAAATATAAATTGAAACGCCTATGCTGTGGGGCCTAGTACAATCGCACTTACAGTTCTTATTTCAAGTCCCAGCCTGTCTCATATGATAATATGTTAAATTTGAATGTAATTAACTTGTATACTTCAGAATTCGTTCATTAGAAAAAAATATATATATAAATATATTTTATTTAAAATAGAATCATTGTATTGTTTAAAGAAATGCATTTTATTTTTTGCAGGATAAGCATGATGGTGCGCTGGAGATAGTGGAGACTATAAGGTAAATTATTTATACACAATGACTTGTTTCTTAATACAATTCGATATAATATATAATTTTATTTCGATATTATATATAATTTTCGTATGATAAGTATTTTATTTAGATTTCCATGAAATGATTATTTTCATTATGAATACGTGGAAATTTAAATAACAGCTTACTTGTAAATATTATAATGAAAAGAATCATTCTGTCTTAATGGTCATTGTTCTAGTATCAGTATGTTTTTCATATGTAAAAAGAATGATAAAATTGACAATTTGCAATTTATATTTTATCTTGAAATTTTCATTAAAAATTCAGATACTCCGAATGAGTATTTGTCATACGAAATTACTGAAAATTTTAAAAAAATGCATTTATACCGAAGGGTTATTTATTTTATTTTGAAATTTTAGTACTTACAGACTGTGCTCTCTGAATATGGATTAGTGTATGTTCTCAAGTTTTTTTTATTGAATTTAGTCAAAGTGTAACGGTAGCATATATATATAACATTCTATTTTTATTATTTCGTACACAGTACTTACAGGGTATCTATATTCATGTATTTTTAATATTCTTTTTTATTTAGAAAATAATTAGGTTTTTGCATCTGTAATTTTGTTTTAATTTAAGAATGTCATTTAATTAGTTTGAGTAAGTAAATATCTTATATATATATATATATATATATATAATTTTTTGCGATCTATGAAATTAATTACTATCTATTCGATGACAAACTGAATAGCACACGATATTCGCAGGTGGTGGTGCTTAATCTCAAGCAGATGCATGTGAATGTATGTTCACCTGGACGATGATACTTGTTTTGCAGGTGTATATATATATATATATATATATATATATATATATATATATGTGTGTGTGTGTGTAAATAAGTTAATAAGAATTTTCAATATTGAAATAATTCATTATTTAACTATCGATTAAATAGTTGAAAATTTTATATAATTTCAACTTGTATAAAAATACATATAGAAGTAAAACAATTCTATAAAAATAATAATTATTTGTAATTTTATGATTTTTCCCCAATCGACGTATATTTTATAAACGATGTTTTTCTGAATTAACGATACATTATTTATAACAGTTTGATTATTATTTTGTAAATCTCTAAATTTAATAAGGAATGTAGAACAAATGAATCATTTTGTTTTGATACAGAGAATGATGTATTATTGTTCATGCTAGTACGTTCATAATTTTGAGATGTTTATACAAGATCGATATATTTATTTTTTCTAAAAAATATAATTTTCTATATGCAGTAATGCCCCTGAGTTTAGTTATTTAATTCAAGTTTAACTTATTATTTAATAATAAGTTACATTTTAATTTTAAATGCAACATTTATTTGTATTTTACATTTTGAAAATTGTATAAAATGATTGTCACAACAGCGATATAATGAAGATGAAACAAGGTTTTTTTATAGTCATTGTCAGAAAATACTTACGTTATCATATATTAAACATCTGCACAAAAAAAGCAATTAATATTTTTTTATAATAGAAAAAAATCAGGACTAAACACATTATTTCATATATATATATATATATATATGTGTGTGTGTATGTATGTGTATATATATATATCGTTTATTACTAAACATATTTATCTGTGGAAGATGGTATACTGATATTTTTATTTTTAAACATGTTTTGATCATATATTCATTTATATAAAATTCCATTAGTAAAAATAGAAATATGTACAGAAATATTATCTAGATATCATATCCATATTGACGTGTATATAATATATAATTATATATATATAAATATATATATACATACATATATGTATGTATATATACATGTATATATACATACATGTATGTATATATGTATATATACATGTATGTATATATACATGTATGTATACATACATGTATATATATATATATATATATATATATATATATATATATACATTATACGTATATATATATATAATCATGTTGAAAATAAATAGAACTCTCGCGTTGTGACGCTTCTGATTTAAAGGGGATAGACTGTATCAAAAATCAATATCACCCAGCTTGGTGGTCTAAACAATGGTGCTTTAGCCAGACAGTATGTTTACTGTGTATACATATATACATGTATAGTAAATTTATGTAAGGTCGATTCCTTACTGGCTGTTCTGGTGTACTTTATCGAATATAAATGATTTTATATCTCTTACCTTTTGTTTCTTACATATACGTATTACTTATTTAGGCTTTATGATCTGCATATTTAATTTGATTGATGTGTTTGATACAATAATTACTTTTTTATTTCTTACTATTTATGCTGATATTACTTTTATTTATTTAAATATTTTGTTACGTTATTTATTTGAAAAATATCTGAAAGTAAATTAGACATTATAAATTTTAATTGAGTTGTAAAAAAAAAATAAATAGTGTTCTAAATTTATTTTGATTCTTTTATTACTTACAAAATAATATAAAAATTCAGATCTCTGACTGTGTAGACTTGTCTACACTGTGAATTATAATGGATTTGAAACAATTTTGTATATTTGGAAAGAGTATTGAAATTATCGAGTCTGTTGTATGTATACAATATTGATAGTGTGTACCAGACTTACACTCTTTGTCCCAAAATAACCAGACTTAACGAGATATGATACCCTTAAATACATTCAAAATTGAATTCGATTACCATTCGATTTATTTTGTATCTTATATGTATTTTCATAAATTTTGAATATCCTGAGAGCGCACTGGCCGGTCTGGCAAGTGCGAAAACTAATTGCTCTTTCAGACTTAAAAATATGAATATTCCTTTCCACTCAATTGATAATTTTTTTTTCACTAAAAAGAAATTATTTATCAGTTTAAATATTTCGTCATATATTAGGGAATAGTTTAATTTATAATTGTTATTTTTGAAATGTCATATATATATATATATATATATATATATATATATATATTTATTTATATATGCAAGTAATTTTAAAGTGGCTTGAGTCACAAATAAGGAAAAAAAATCATTAATTAACACTAATTACATATTGAATATTTGTAATAAGTATGAAAATTTTTAGTGTTTGAAAAATGTATCTATTGGTATATAACTATTAAAAAGTATATTGTTAAATTTTGAAATGTATTTTTCAATACACAAATGTTGAAAGCTAATTATCGAAATATATAAGATTAAAGTAATATGTAAAATAACTGCCTGTGTGTGTGTATGTATGTATATATATATATATATATATATATATATATATATGTATGTATGTATGTATGTATGTATGTATGTATGGCAGTGTATCAGATTTTTAAAATATTATTTCGTTCTGTATTTTTAATGTCTTAACAAATACATTTTATATATATTTTTTTCTAAAAAAAAAACTTTATTTTGTGACACAATTGTATTTTTTCTAAGCAGTTTTTCAATACATAACTGGCTTTAATAAACTGATTTGCAATAGTCATAGAAAAAGTTAAAATAATAAATATGAAAAGACACAAATCATAATTTTCAATAATTTTTGTCTCTAATATTTCTTTAAGTTTTAATAAAATGTCTTACAGTATTAATATACTACGTAATGACTTCAAATTGTTCTTTAATTATTTTGAAAAGTCGTGTATACACATACACATACACAAACATCAAATTCATAATTCTTAGAAAAATCTAAAGAAATTCTTGAAGTGTTAATTATCAGTGTGCTTCCCACATATTGCTAATTGCATATATCTATTGAATATATTGTTGCTAATTGTTGTAATTGTATAAGTGTTCATTATCAATTTTACTAGATGGGTATGTGAGGACTTACCGGACTTGAAGTTGGCGCTTGAGAACAACATCCTAAATGACTACGATACACGAAGTTATGACAGCATGAAATCTCTATGCGACCGCTTCAATCGAGCGATTGACAGCGTCGTCGCTTTGGTGAGTAGCTTTGAAGACAAAGGTTTATACGGACATACCGTACGATGTACATAGCTCTAGCATTGAGTTTCGTTTTGTTTTCAATCAGGAGAAAGGAACATCGTTAACTGCTCAGCGTCTGAATAAGTATCCATCTCGCGGTCTACTGCGTCACATCCTTCAGCAGACGTACAACCAAGCGGTTGTTGAGCCGGACAAATTAAACCAATACGAACCGTTTTCACCAGAAGTATATGGTGAAACTTCATACGAGCTTGTTTGCCAGATGATCGATCAGATCGATATTACGAAAGATGATGTGTTCGTCGATCTCGGTTCTGGCGTCGGTCAAGTTGTGTTGCAGATGGCTGCGGCCACGCCGTGCAAAATTTGTCTCGGTATCGAACGAGCGGAAGTACCGAGTAGATACGCTGAGGTAAGCGAAACGTTCTTTAACCGTTTGCTTTTGAACTATGAATCCTTTTTACTTTTCAGAGCATGAACGAAAACTTTCGATCATGGATGCAATGGTACGGTAAGAAATTTGGTGAATATAAGTTAATCAAAGGAGATTTTCTTATGGATGAACATCGCGAGAAAATTAACCAAGCGTCAATCGTGTTCGTTAACAACTTTGCTTTTGGTCCACACGTCGATCATCAATTGAAAGAACGTTTTGCAGATTTAAAGGACGGTGCACGGATCGTATCGTCGAAAAGTTTCTGCCCGTTAAATTTTCGTATAACCGATAGAAATCTTAGTGATATTGGAACGATCATGCACGTGTCCGAAATGACGCCCATGAAAGGATCTGTTTCTTGGACTGGAAAACCCGTGTCGTATTATTTACACGTGATCGATCGTACAAAACTAGAACGTTACTTTCAACGGATGAAAAATCCCAAAATCAGAGTAAGTGCTTTTATTAAATATCTGTGATTTTATTAGTTGTTACATTGATTGTTTTGGAGCAGGGAGGTAACGATGAGAATGAGAACGGTACCGGATCTCGTTCAGCTCGTGATCGTATGAAAAGAGATAATGCAAAACGTACTAATGGTCCACCTACATCTGCATCTGATTCCGATGGCAGTGATGAAGAAACATCCCCTCGACGTGCAGCATCGACTGGCCCGACGACACGCCGTGCTTGGTCAGATTGGTGTAGCAGCGGCAAAGGTAAATCGAGTCAGAGTGAAGATGAAAACGAAGATAATGTGAAACGAAGGCGGCCGAAAAAACCTCGTGGATGCACGTCAGTGTCACGAGCTGTAAAACCACAGTCGGCAGACGAAGCTCCTCTACGACAACGGACGCAGCGTGATAATGCGGAATTTAGAAAAATCGGTCGTGTTAATAGGGGTGGTTCGAATATTCGTTCGACGGGGGATACAGCTACGACAACACGTGCGCCTGCTAAACGTCAGAGAGGCCGAGTAAAGAAGACGAAATCTAAGAAGGCGATTAAAATTACCGGACTCGATCTGTTACATAGTGAAACACTTCTGAGTACATCTCCACGCGGTAAGCAGGAATTTTATTTCTGTACAATGATATTTATTACTGTTTTGAACTTTTAAACTATGCGTATCTTGATATATCCAGCAATTGGAGAAAAGCCACCGCCTGCTCCTGGTTGTGTTGATCAGCGATTGACATCTTTGAGTACAGCAGAACATCGTCTAGTACACACAGAATTAGAAATACCTCGAGCACCGGCTGAAACACCATATGCCCTTCAAATTCTTCTCGACATGTACCGCGCACAGTTCTCTCGAATGATTGAGCGAATGAAGAGTGCGAGTTTCGAGGATGACGTGAGCGATCGTATCGAACGAGAAAAAGTAAGTATCGATCGATGATTTTGAAATAACGCGTACTTAAACAAACTTGTATTTAACCGTTTCGATTTTGTAGGAGCGTAATTTAAAGTTGTCCAATCGAGCCGCACAACTTGAAAAACAAATAAAAGTATTGATAGATGACAGCGTTGCATTACTCAAAGCACGTATGAATGAACTCGGTATCGACGCAACATCTCCAGGAGATCTGCTAGCGAAGGCTAAAGAAATCGTTTGCCGTCATAAAGAGTTACAAGCAAAGGCTAGTAAACTGCAGTCCCAGGTGAATTCGATTGAACGTGAACAAGCTCGAATAGTAGCGCTCCGACAACGTGAAATCATAGATAAATATTATGATGCAGGTACTCCGAACGCTGAAGCTGTACCTCGGCTCGCACATGATTTCATTCTTAGAGAAATTTCGGCGACGTTATCGCACCGTAAAAAATTGCACGGCAGGGTAGGAGAACTCGAAAGTGAATTGTTTCTTCTTGAAAAAGCGGGTGAAGAAAGAAGGCGAGTGATTAGACGACGAACGCCACCGCCTGTTGCTCCTTCGAAATCGCAACAATCGTCGAAAACACGCAAATCGCGAGAACATCGTTCCCGTTCCCAAGACTGGCCCGACGTGCCAGACGTTGGTAAAATCGAAGAACGGAATCCCGAAATACTCGCGCGAAAAATTTTAGAAACGGGCCGAAGAATCGAGGCCGGTAGATTAGCGGCAAATCATAGGTGTACAAATAATAATAACAGTAGTAGTAATAATAATAGCAGTAATGCTAGTAATAATAGTAACAACAATAACGTACGACCTAGAGAAGAACGTGAGGTGACTGTTAATCAACAAGAGTCTCGTATTGAAGACGTACAAAGAAATAGTCCGACACGAACATCTGCTGACGAACCACCTCGTGTAGCTGACTTTGAAGATCGCTTAAAAAGTATAATCACATCGGTTCTGAACGAAGACCAGCGTGGTCGAAGTGGAGAAAGGACTGTACGACGTTCACCGCCACCTTCGTTCCGACCGCAGCGGCTTCAGCATGAAAGCGGGGGGCGAGCACGTGTACCTGTTACCGACGAAGGGCTGGCATCTCGCACGAAAGATAATCCGAGGCATCTACAGCCCGATTATACACAAGTATCGCCGGCAAAGTTAGCTCTGCGTCGACATTTATCACAGGAGAAACTCGCGGCGCAACACGGAGTTCCTCCACAACCGGTTGCCACTCGAACGATCGGCGATCTCGTTAGTGGTGAGATCGAGCGCACTCTCGAGATTTCCAATCAGTCCATTATCGATGCTGCCGTCGACATGAGCGACATAGTCGCCGGAGCACGGGTGACGGCACCCGCGCAGAGGCGTGAACGGACGTTCAGTCCAACACCCAGACCGAGCTCGGCAGATGACTCGCGACCTTTCGCGTCTTCAAGATGCTCGCCGCGTGGAACGACTGTATTGTATGCCGCACGTAGACCTCCTAGACATGGCCGACCATCTAATGACACGTACACTCCTCTACCACGCGCTGACATTAAACCATACCGAGAATCATATTTTGTTGATGTGAAACCACCGAGTGGTGCTCTAGCCGTCGAAGGCCTTGCTGCATCGTTACACGCGAGGTTGCTTGCTGCTCCATCGCCGACGGGAACCAGTTCACCGCCTGCCGGCGTACCTGTCGATGACAGCGACCTTGATAGGACGGATTCGCGCGTACGCAAACGTGCTTCGCCAGGAATTCGCCGGGCAGCCAAACTTCCGAAGAAGCAGCGAGTCGAGCCCGGCGGCGTGGCAGAGAATTCAGAGCCTCCGACGGCAGACGGAGATACGGAGCGTGCGCGCCGCCGCTCCGAAGAAGGTATGAGCGGTCCGGCTTTCTTTCCGTTGAATTTTCTCTTTTCGTAGACTTTCATCTGGACCGACCTTTTTTTCTTGTCGGGACCGTGTTCTTAGACCGGGCGCTACGAGGAAATATTATTTTCGTCAGTGAATGAGAATATTTGAAAACTAATTTTTCAGTGTATCGAAATGCTAGGGTCTTGTAAATTCGGCCTCATAAGTTTTATTCGCTACACTGCAACTTACAAGTTCGTCTGCTATCGACGACCTCTTCGATCCGATGGGTCGAGACATTTAGAGATGTACGTGCATAGACCGTTCGCCCGGTCGAGAGCCAGTGAACTTTTCGATGCATCTTTCTCTCGTATTCTTAACTGGCGGTTCACGTATCGGTCGATGGCACGTGGAGGGCGGCGGCGATCGCTCGTCGGAGTCAAGTTCGCCGCCCGCCTCGTCCGCAAACCGGTACGTCCAATCGACGGTAGCGCGACGCACTGACTGATTTTCGTTACGGCGCCAGAAGGGGACAACGACGCCGAGGAAGAAGGCGAGGAGTCTAAGTGGCAGGACCGTATCAGTTCGGGCTTCGATCGACTTGTCGCATTCGCTTCGACGGAGCTCGATAAACGCCGTCGCTCGACCGAGGGAGACGGCTGCAACACGTCTCCAGATTCGGGTATCGGCCACGGAGACGCACCGCTCGCTCCGCCGACGTCGGCTTCGGTAACACGCGCGTCTCCGCTGCCACTTCCGGGCCCTCACGATTCTCCACCTTTACCGACACCGCCGCCGGCGCGTTCACCATCGACTGCGGACGCTCTCGGCCCGCCACGTACGCCGTCACCGTCCACATCCCCACCTGCACCGGCGACGACCGTGTCGCCCTCTCGTGACGGTTCGACCGTGTTTGAAGGATTTACGTCACGCGCACACGTTCCTCCTCGTTATCAGCGTCGCGAGCGACCCCTCGACCGCCGACCGGACCACCATTTTAAAAAAAAGTTCTTTCATCGGGAGCGATGGGGAGGTCCGGTCCAATGGAGCGGAGCACTGCCTCCACCCTCACCTCCTCCACCACAGACTCCATCATCACACTCTTACATTCATCACGAGCAGGGTCGATTCCGGCCGAAAGGCAAAGACTGGGGTTGGACGGCCGGTAATATTGGCCCTCCGTGGCATGCGCCCGATCGTTACGCATGGGAACACTGACCATCGCTCACGCGCTCAGGTCTGCGCCATTAAAGCGTGTAACGAGCGCTCGAAGTCACGGATTCATTGACTTCAAATATTATGATCACTGCCTACGTCGCCGTTCGTATCGTTTGGTCGACGAAAATTATTTATTTTATCGTTTAATATTTCCACGTCTTAGTCAATATCAGCGTTTTTCGTTTTGAATAATTAATACATGAATTTGGTTATCAGGCAGGCTCGTGAACAATGAATATGAGCCACGGATTTAAACGATATAAGTTGGTCATCGTTAGTACAATTAAAACAGTACGGGCTAATCGAAGGATTTTAAAGGAACACCGTTCCTAATTAGAATGTGTTGCCCGTTCGTTTTAAATAATATTGAGAAGGTGAAATGATTGTAGTTAGTGCTTACAAAAAAAAACTTGTAGATGTATTGTATGCATGTATAGTATTGTATTAATATGTTCAGTGAGTTATTGAATGGTGTTTTTTTTTTTTTTTTATCACAAAGCTATTATATTACAAATTATTAACTGCCATTGTTCAATAAACGTATATTGTATTTGTAAAGTTTTTATTTATATGCATGTGTACCTATTTTTAGGAATCATCATACTGCTGACATCGTTCGAATCGTCATGCCTCTTTCGTTCGTCTGCTACATTTTTAAATTGTATTATTTTTTACGTTTCTTTCATTTCTTTTCAGACTTTTTGTATTATATGTTTTCAGATGTACGTTTTCATTTTTTTAGATGTGTTGTCATCATCTCACCATGTACAATTACATATGTGCCGATTGTGAAGAAGAACTGCAATGGAAAGCGTTACATTTTGAACCTAGTTAATAGAATCCCAGATAGTATAGAATATATTACTAGAAACCTAAATCGAGTGTAACATTCCATATAATATTTGCTCATATTGCAATAAAAATGTCATAAAATGTATAATGATAAAAAAATGTTGCAATTAATTTTAATACTTTATAGTATGTAATAAATATATAAATTTCTATTATTTTTTTATATATATGTATGTATGTATATATATATGTATGTATGTATGTATGTATGTATATATATGTGTGTATGTATGTACGTATATATATATATATATTTGAATAATAGTTCTTTTTCTTGTTTTAAAATGTATATCTGAATGTCTCTCAATAAGAAAATGATGTAGATAGAGGGAGCAAATTATTGGCCTTATCAAGTGATAGTTATAAATTATTACAATGAAACTTCTGTATATACGATAAATAATGAAATAATATGAAAATTTCATTGTTTTATTTGTATAATCATTCGTTTGAAATGTAAACGTGTATAAAATCCGAGTAAAATTGTATGACAACTATAAATTTTGATTCTTACTATGCGATTTAATTTAAATTACGAATACCGCTGTGTTCGTCAAATTTATACCAATAAGATTATCTGAGACTTAAATAGCTTTAAATTCTCATAAGAAATAATTTTCTTTGTACTTTCCATATAGTGATTAATACCATTTTAATAATGGTTATAGAGAAAGCGAATAGAAAATGTATTTCTAAAGAATTCTTTTTATTCGTTTTTCAGGTCTATTGTAACAATTGTTATATGTCTACTGTAAGTGTTTTTTTTTTGTTGTTTAGTTACTTCATTAAACTATATTTTTCACACATACTAATTTTAAGATTCATTTCTTAACTTCTCTTTTATGAATTCCTTTTTCCTTTTTTTTTCATGAATACATACATTCGTGTGGATGGATGTGTGTGTATATATAAGCATATATAATATTTAAATATTTCAATTTATCTTACTGATTTTATCCAACAAAGGAACATCAAAGGCTGAATATTATTTGTATGTATGTATGTATGTGTATATATATATATATATATATATATATATATATATATATATATATATATATATATATGTATGTATATGTAATTTAACAACAATTATTATAAGTAAAATAACTGTAAAAGTTTTCTTGTTACAAAAGTTGACTAATTAGTTGTGTATTATTTATTTTAATATTTATTTGATGGATCAAAATTAACTTTGTATTAATCAAGAAAACTTGTTTACTTTTAGATCATTAATTAATTTAGACCATGCTCTTTTTTACGTCAATTGCAAGCAAAGTACTGTACTTTATAATTTGAATTGCGTAATAAAGGGCATTGTAACACTGATTTCTGACAAAGACTAAAAGTATTAATGTTATATTCGCCAGTATTTTAAATTTAATGAAATATATATCCTTATAAACTACATGTCTTCTAAACTTAAAACTAATTTAATATTAAATACGTTTTATTGATAAGTTTTGCAATTTTAACTGTAAAGATAGTCAAAACTAGTAAGCTCCAAGAGCACTTGTAAGTTATATATTGTGAAACATAAAACGTATATTCTTTTTATAAAACTTATGTTGAATAAATAAAAGAGTTTTAAATACAAACAGTTTTATTTTTAATATTAGACTTACTTCAGATTGATCGAATTGTAATTGGGTTTTGTATGTTTGTATTAGGCAATATTTGTGAAAGATCTATAAATATTGTTTAATAAGAGTATATGAGTATTGTATTGTGGAGAATAGTTGTTTTTATAATTAAAATTCTTATTGAAAGCACACTGCAATGTATTAATAGATTGCAGTGCATTTATTATTGTGCTTTTAATAATCTTAAGTTGCAAGTAAAACATTAAATTACTTTTTTATAATTTACTTATAACTAATAATTAAAATGTAAATTATGTAAGAACAAAATTGGTAAATCTTTTCTCAGTTGAAAGTATTAAGTCTTTTTTATAAAAGAAATAATACACTGAATTTAAATGAGTCGTATATAAGTAAATGAACTATTTTGATATTACAATAAAAAATTGTTTGTAAAAATTTATAGACAAAATAATTTGAATTTTAGTTATCATTCAATATAAATTAATCTAAAGTTTCCCAACATTTAATTATTTTTTTTTTGTAAATACTGACTGACTACTCTTTTAACATTAATTTTTTATTTTAAAAATAGTTTTTTTAAAAAAAAAATAAAAACACTGAATAAATTTCAGTAATACTTAAATATATAAATTATACAAAAGAACTGTTCATAAACCATGGAAATATCAATATTGTTATCTGAGATTATATATCATTATACATCTGTCTATAGCTGACAATTTAGGCTTTCACATGAAAGCATTAAAATAAATGTTATTTTTTAATTTTTGCGATTTGTGGAATCGTGAATTGAATCACACACACACACACACATATATATATATATATATATATATATATATATATATATATATATATATATATAAATTTAATGAAAATAGCATTAACTCAAGAAACCGAAAATTGTACAATCTATTTATAAACTCAGTTTATAGAATTTTTAAACAATGAATAGTTTGTATGGGACATTGTTCAATAACAGGTTGGTAATACAATATCGATGTTCATAACATCAATATATCTTCTAGTGTGGTCTGGCAATGACTTCGTGATTAATATATGAATAGTGACAGCGGAGTGAGGTTGGTTATTAAAAACATTCATTTTGTGTATAGTTTTGTAGTATCAATATGAAATACAACGACAGAGAATTAGCACATATTATTTTAAGTTCTAAGCCAGATTTAGAAGGAAGGTTAGCACATCAAAAGGCATCAGGTGGTGGTGATTGGTCTGACTGGTATGGCCCAGCACCATTTAAAGAACGTTGGTTTAAACTTAAATCGAATTTATTGTTTTATTATCGAATAAGTGAAGTAGATAGTGCAGAACAGATGCAACCGGTCGGTGTATTAGTGCTAGAAGCTGCTCGAATAGAATATGAACGTTCTAAACAAGTCCCATTCGCTTTTTCAATCGGGTACCTGGACGATCCAGATAAAAAACACATCTTCTCCTGTCGATCTGAAGAAGATGTTGAAAAATGGGTCGTAGCTTTACGGTCTTCGAGTTACGAACATTGGAGGTCTCGACGAAAGATATTAGAGAAGAAGATATCAATGCTACCAAGTCGTGCCGTCGATTCAGGGGGACACGGGAATTTGATCGAATTTTAATTATTTAATATAGATTTGTCAAAAAATGCAATTGTGTATATTTAACAAAATTGTTCCATGTTATCATAAATATATTATGAAAGTTTCATAATTGATGTGTATGTACTGTTTAATCATTTTAATAAATATTTAAAATAAATGAAGTTATGAAATTGATTTGAGGTCTGCTTTTATATTAGTTTGATTCAGAAATATATATATATATATATATATAAAATTTGAATTCACATATGCAAAAAATATACATAATATATTGATTTGACTTACAGACTTCTAATTCCCCAGTTATAATCGTTCATTTAAATTTTTCATTATTTTGTTTATTATTATTTAATTCAATTTTCAAAGTTTATTTATTATTTATCTATCTATCTATGCATATATATATATATATATATATATATATATATATATATATATATATATATATATATATATATATATATATGTATATATATATATATATACATATATTCAGGGTTCTTTACAAATACCTTTGAAGCTTGATTAAATATCTACTTCAATCTTCTCTGTGTGTAATATAGAAATATTTCCATACAATTTCGAAATGTACAATTAAAAAAATAATAAAAGAATCCAGAAATAAATATTAATTTCGCCTTAACAAATGTCTTGTTAAATGAAATTTAAAATTTTATATTGTTTTCATATTTGAATAGTTTTATAATATTAAAAATAAATAAAGAAGTACTGTATTTTAAAAATTTGAATAATAATCGAATATTTATTATTTTCAGAATATGATAACTGTTTTCTATGAGGTATTTTTTGAATTGTTTCCTAAACTCTTATTTATTAACAAAAATATAAACAATTATTTCGCTTTTGTAATAAATGGTAAGTGAATGTACATAACATTATTCTTACAAATAAATATTTATTGTCGAGTAATACTTGAAACAACATTCACATTAAAGTACACATTCACAAAAAAATTCACGTAGTATTTGTTCAAAAGTTTTATATTATCGACGTTTTTTATCAATTAACGTCCACAGGTTCAAATTCGATAATTCGAATTTATTTGTTTTTATTGTATATTTGTTTTATAATATACATTTTCATGAACGCACTGATAACACAAATATTAAGTTTGAGTAGAATTCCTGCATAAGATTTAAGAGCCTTTGTATTTTTTAAATTTTATAAACACTGAAATTATCCACTTTAGGTCATTATGATTGTATGAATCGCGTTGCGAACGACTCGAATAATTAAAGTATTATATATATATATATATATATATATATATATATATATATATGAGATTTATTATTTAGCAAAAATAGATTAATTAAATTGAAAAAAATATCTACTATTGAATTAAATATTGAGTAAGAGAATGAATAAAAGTTGGTAAGGATTTGTAATTATTTTTTGACAACGTATCTTGATCAGGTATTTAGTAATACCACAAGAACAACAAATATTTTTCGTTTATTTTATAAACGATTAATAATAGTAAAGTAGTAAATTTTTTTTAAAAAAATCTGGAAGAAATCTTAAATGTGTTATTGTTACATTGTGATATTTAAAAATGTGTATATTGTAATATCAATTTTGCTCTTTAAAAAATAAATCGAGTCTAATATTTAAAATACAGTGAGTTAAAGTGAAAATGGTACACTCATAATTTTTTTGTTGAGAAAATAACTTGACACATTTATTTTTAGTATTACTGATCTTTTATTAACTAAACTGGAGAACTTCACGACTTCTAATTTCGTTTAATATCATAATATCCTTACAATGTTATTTTTCTGTTTACTTGTTATTTAAGATTGTTTTTTGATAATCCTGGTCAGATGTGAGTTTATTTTTTCTATCAGAATTTGTAGAAAAAACACTAATAATGTTTTATAGTTCTGTATGATTTTCGTTTTAAGTCACTGCATTTTAATTAATGAATATTAAAAAAATAATTACTTTTTCAATTATATTTTAGATTTATAATTAAAACAATATAAATTAAGTTTATCACAGACTAAGAATATAATAACTACCGATAATATGAAAACCAATATTAAAATATTTAAAAAGTATTAAATTTATTTTCGTTTTTAAAGTAGAATTATTGTTAATATTTTTCCCTTAAATATATCAGAAAAAAAATAATTCAATATATTTTTAGTAGAAGTTTTAAAATAATATTGAAAATGAACAGAGTTCATTTTCAGATAGACAAAAAATAATCTTTGAGTGAAAATATGTTTTTCAGTTAAATAATTTGTTAATAGCCAATTTAGTAGATAAATTTATGTTAAAAAATAAATTCAATATTAAGAATTGTTAGATTTTTTTGCATTGAAATGTTTTTGTATAAAATTTAAATTTAAAAAATATAAAAATATTACTGTACGTAAGTTAATTATAAGAAATTGTATCAAAAAAGTTTAAATTATAAGTAGACTTTTGGTAAGATTGAATTTATACAGATGAATCTAAAGTGAAACAGCAAGGAGATATATTGATATTTTTCACTGGCGAGGTAGCATTTTGGATAAATAGTAACATTAATAGATAGATTTTCGTTAATGTATGAATATAAATCATGTTTAGATTAAAGTAATTTAAGTGTAAATCAACTCTGGAGTTATAGTGGAAATGTAAAAAATAATATCGAATAGTCAAATAGATTGCTATTTTTTTTAACAACGTAACTACCAAAACGTACTTATACAAGATTACTTGATGGTTTTTATTGATGATGTTCCTTAATTGGTCATCCAGGTTATCAGACCTCATACACGTTTTTATATATTAATTATGTACCAGAATCGTCAGAACCGTTTAGAATCATCCAAGAAAAATTAATAAAATGAAGAATACCGTAAAATTATAATATAGACGATGTATACATCAATGTATCAATATAATATATACATCAATTAAAAATGAATTATTTTTTAAATATTATATATTCCAAATATATACTTAAATATTTTAAAAAAGATAATATTGTTTTATAAACAAGTATAAAAATAGTCAGAAAGAAATATGTTTATATTTTAAAATGAAAATTAATTTTTAAAGACATTCATATTACCTGAAATAATATGCATCTCTCTTGAGGTGTAAAATATTTTATTTTCTTTCAGAAGTCGTATAAGATGCATTTTAAAAATATTAGATTTTTTTAATAATAATAATGTGGTAATTATTATTCATACTAGATTTTCGACAAATGGTTTTCTTGATTTTGAATAATTTTCCTCATATGGATGTATTTAATTTTTTCCTGTTTATTAATAAAAGTGAAAGAGTTTATATACTTACACACACACATATATATGTGCGTGTGTGTGTGTGTTTGTATATATAGACATATATATATATATATATATATATATATATATATATATATAATGAGAATAATTTTTTTGTTCTGCATATTATTCGATTTCAAATAATCATATGATACAAAAAAATATGATCGATAAAAAAACTCTTAAAATGTATTGTATAGAGTTTACAGATTGTTAATTTATAAGAATTTCGATATACTTTGGATGAAGTCAATAAGAATAGGGGAAATGTACAGATCGTGGGATATCATGTTTAACTGTCGTTATTAATTTAGACAGCCAGCGATCTGTCTGTAATGTAATGTAATTATCCTGTCGGGGAGTTGGTTTTGATTCACAGAAATGATGACTATTGTCAACTATGTATAGGGTCTGAAAAAATATGTGAATTATTGCCAGTGTAAGTTTAGAAAATAGTATTGTATTTATATTTCAACTGAAACATATTTTATATAAGAAAAATCATTATATCATGTATAATTGTTTTTTAAATACCAAAATCTTTAAATATATATATATATATATATATCGTAAATTCTATATACAAGTGCCGTAACTCAAAAAAAAAACGTTTTCCAGTTTTTAATGAAGTACAATCAAACTTAATTATATTCTCATAGCAGTGGTCATGTTTAACAATATTTTTTTCAACTATACTTCAGATAAAATTCATAAACAATACTTTACTCTGATCTATTTCATTCTTGTCTGGATTGAATTAAACTCGAACTTACTTTGGAAATTTATTTAATGTATCTTAATTTTTACTTGTGTAAATGATATATTAGTGTAGGTCATTAATACATAATGAATTTGAGGAGTTATGTTACTTTCATACCATAAAACGATAATAATTTCATGTAAATATTTTAATTTTGCAA
Organism: Acanthacorydalis orientalis; assembly: GCA_034766995.1. NCBI lineage: Eukaryota > Metazoa > Arthropoda > Insecta > Megaloptera > Corydalidae > Acanthacorydalis > Acanthacorydalis orientalis. The sequence continues at coordinate 8,516,708 of CM068324.1, forward strand.
TAAAGTTATTATTATTATTCCTATCAATAGTATAACTCATGTTATTGAAATTTAAAATGTTCTTTTTGTTTTCCTGTCAAATATTATTTTTTTGGACTTGTGATACTTTCGTATGGTATATATATATATATATATATATATATATATATATATATATATATATATTACATACTTTGTTATTTATCATTATTGATATTGTATACACAAAATAATTCTTGATTATGAATCAAAAATATAAAGCACAAAAAGAGACTTATGAATAGGTCAGATGAAAATATCAGAAAATATATTGGCAATATATGAAAAATAGAAATACCGATGTATTGAAATTGGATCTAATTTTTATCAATTAATGGATCGATAGATGCCGAATTAAAAAAAATATTTGTTTCCTTTGGCATAAATACTATAATCTGCATAGTCATAATGAAAATGCAAATGTAAATGTTATGTGATTAGTATTACTACTCTCAATATAAATAGTGTCGGTGTTTTCTCAATACGAATTATACATGATCAATATTATTGTCAATATTCGAAATATTAACGATCATATTAACGATAATTTTCGCAATCATATTGAAAACAACTAGTATGTATTAGTTAATTAAGAATAATATTTTGAAATACTAACGTTTGTATTTAATGGGTTATCTTTTTATGTAGCATGGGATGAACTACATTAAATATTACTCGGCCTATCTAACACTAGTAAGAAGAATCACAAATATAATATTAAAGCAGATAATTATAGTGGTATAAGAGCATGCAATAAATTTCTGTCTCTTATTCTGGAATAGTTGTCTTCTTCCGTTTCTCCTCAGTAGAAGATTAAAATGAGGAATATGCGAAACACGAAAAATAACAGTTTTGTTCCTAAAGGAGCTTTTATTATCGATCTGATTAATTTTAAATAATCATGTTATTATTATACGTGTACGTGTAAGTGTATATATATATATATATATATATATATATATATATATATATATATACATAAACATTAAAAAATATTTTCGTTATTTTTAAATATACATATGATTATTTCAAAATCTTTAATTCTCATGTAATTAAATTTCAAATCAAATATAAAATAAATTAAAAAAGCGTATATACACCTGCGATCATTTTCATCATTTAAATTTAATATTCCGATAAATGGATGATATTCCGGCGTTCCTCTTAATATACATTCTTTAAATATTCTGTATTCTTTAAAATGTTTTTTTAATAAACTTTTAGCGTTAAAAATAATATATTTTAAAAGAAAGTCTGACCATTGAAAATAATATTTTGTTGCTAAAATAAAAATCATTAAGAATTAAATTTATATATATATATATATATATATATATATATACATATATATGTATATGTATATATATATATATATATATATATATATATATATATATATATATAAATACCTTAACGTATTTATATGTGGAATTAAGTAATTTTTATTTTCATATTTTTTGCTTTTCCATTTTAAATAAGAATAACTGCATTGGAATTGAGATATTGTCAGTCGTTCGAAACGTGAAAATATTTAATATAAGACCTATATGTATGTTAATATAAATACTGAATAATGGCTAGAATTCATGTTTGTTCGTATACGGATGTTTTTGCTGGTCGGAAATGATTGTGTACGTCTTTCAATTAATTATACGGATGTAAATATTTGAGCGATTGATTAGCGCGTACATAAATGGTTATTATTGATTGCCCTACGCCGAATCTTCAGCAGTCGATGGTGGTACTGAGCACGGTGCCGGTGTAGTCGCAGGTGTAGGTGTAGGCACGTTCACTTGCACCGGAGAAGATGCAGTTGCTGGTGGTGAACAAGACGTTCGTACAGCCGACGCTAGTGCTTGTGCATGTTTACGTGCTTTCAGACGTAAATCAGCAATGCTTGAATTTTTATGTGCCGCAGCTGATAATGCTGCAAGGCCGAAAACTGGATATTGGGGATGACATAAACCGCTCATTGCTGCTGCCGCTGCAGCGTACTAAAATAAAACATTTACCCATACAATAAACATTTCGTAAATATTTAATAAAGATTTATTAACCTGATGAGCAGCAGAGATGAGTGCTGGATCGAAAGCAGAGAACGCGGCGCCTGGTGGTGGAGGAAATGTAGCAGCTGCTGCTGCAGCAGCGGCTGCTGCGAGTCTTTCATAGCCAGAAGGTGCCGCTGGTAATGGTCGTAGGGGTCCTCCAGTTGGCAATGATACGTAAGGAGCTACTCTGCAAGGTTCTAGGGTTCCACTAGCTGGCACTGGACTACCACCACTTGTACCGAGAACCATTCCAGCAGCTGAAAATATTTGTATGTATGTTTACATGTATATTATTAATTGTAAATATATATTTAATCTTGCATTTTTATTTTCCTAATTACAATATATGTTTGCAAAATATGTTTACAACGCTTCACTTATTTATTTTGAATATATCAAAATATTTGTTTATATTTGTATATACTAAGCAACTCACTATATATATAAATATATATATATATATATAATTATGTGCAAAAAAAAATAAACTGTTATTAAAGATTTATGAATAAACTTAATATTAATAATTTATATTTCTATAAATCTTTAATATTTTTATAAAAATATGTTTTTATAAATGTAATTTGAAATTATTTAATATAGCTGACACTATATATATATATATATATATATATATATATATATATATATATATATATATATATAATAAATATGTCTTCTGTCAAATTTTGAAAATTATGATTTAATAGAAATCAAGAAATAAAGTTACATTAACGACTCTTTTTTTTAAAAAAAATGCGATTAATTGCATAAATAACTTTAATACTTATTTTATTAATGGAAACCTTATTTTTTGTCTTATTGCCAATTTAATAATTTATTAAACTGATGATAAACATTCAATTTTAAACTTATGGTAGTTCTTATCCTTATTAAATAAAAATTATAACTAATTAAGGCCATGGATTAACATTTGTAACATTTGTGTTTTATCTTTTTAATTTAATTTATTTATTATCCCATTAGTATCCCATAACTGATATACTTATTCATACTAATCGATGAACAAAATCAACATTTATCCTTTGGTATGCAAACGTTAATCAGTAGCCAGTCGGAAACAATGCAGTTTGTATAGTTGTATACAGAGACGGAAAAATAAATACAGACATCCGATTTATAAGTGGATAAACAAATAGTCACCAAAGCAGATCAAACTCGTAATTGGCATGACGTATATGTGCAATGCGTGCGTGTACATTATGTATTATTCGGAAGTCGAACCCTGGTTATTTGACTGTGCTCTGTTAACTTGGCCGTCTGTCGTTTGTAATATGCATATATGAAAACGCATACTTGTACGAACATAAATATATACATAAATACATAAACGCACACACACATACATATATATATATACATATATATATATATATATATATATATATATATATATATATATATGTATGTATGTATATGCATACATATATGAATATATTGTTGAGCGAGGCGAAGCAATTCGGAGACACGCTCGACAGGGGGTCGTTTGTGATACAAATAACAATATAATTAAACGAAAACAGGCTCATAACTCTGCAGGAGAGAGAACGCTTCAGCCACAGTCCTGATTTGATTAAGTCCACAGAAATGTAGATAGCTAACTCAATTGAATTTTGAATCAGAGGTCTCTCCTCCGACCCGAATCGAGGGTGGCTCGGTCGCTTGTGCGGGCGACTGAGCAGGCGAGAATTTGATTTTGTTTGGTTTCGTTGCATATGGGTCGGTTTAGACGAGCGGCGAATCAGTCTGCGACCCCGCACTTCCGCCTTCTCGCCCCCATCGTACCACCGTTGCACCCCCGCGCTCACGCGTCATTGCCGCGAGCCCGGGCCGACTAGCTCTTCATCCGCGAATGTTCATACATCCTGTGATCTTCAAACGATGGTATACACAAGTTATGCAATCAGGGGCCGACAATAAACATTGGAATTTATTTGAAAATAGTAACATGTGAAAGAAAAGTTTATAGAAACAAGCGAATATTTTAATTTCGCATCTGTTTAAAGTAGAATATTATATATATATATATATATATATATATATATATATATATATATAATATTTCACCTTAAATAGATACTAAATTAGAGAAATTATCGTTTATGCAATCTTAGTCAATTCAAAATAACACTGGAAAAAAACGTGAAAAAGTATGTATAAACGCTGTTTTATTTGCTAGTTATTTGATAGTTTCGAAAAGAGTTTCTTCAATACTGTTCGATGTAGATTTTGTTATTTGAATTGCGTGCACTTATGTTTTATTGTTCTGGTAGTTTCGGTGCTGGAGAAACACTAAAATTTTTATCTGACAAATTGATTTAGCTATACAATTATTTTAAGGTGATTTGTTAAAGAGTAGCAAATTGATCGACAAGTTATCTGAAAACAGCTTAAAATCGAAACTACTCGTGAAAAATACAAATTCGAATGGTTTCTCTAAGATTGAGATTACCAGGACAATACAATGATCACAGATGTATAACATACAAATATAATTTTATGTATGTACTGTTAATTAAAATTTCAAATTTAATGTTTTTATTTTATATCGGCTATATTTTATATTGGGTTCTGAATTTATATAATGAATATGAGAAAAAATATTCAAGTTACACGAGTTTCTAATTACTCTCTTTCTTCTTAGGAAGATTACCACACGTAAATAGAAACTGTATTATATATAATTAAAAATGTATCAGTTTAAATATTAAAACATTGTTTCATGTATATTAATTTAAACGGGATATATTTATGATTTTCTGAATAAGATACGATTCTGTTTTAGTGTTAGATATAATATTAATAATTTATATTTATGATGCAGTTTACTTGTTTAGAGTACGCGTATTAATAATTGTTTTTTAATTCTAAATTGTAATAAATGATTGTTAAATGTACCCTATTGAAATTGATATTGTGTTTATTATTTCTTGATTGATTTTCATTTGATTGAACTTGATATTATATTCATTAATACATGCATATTTTCTTCATTAAAAAATAATTATATAGGATGTGTTAGCGTATATGCAAACTGATCAGTTTTCAGATTTTTGTATAGATTCTAATCATTAGGTTGTATAGATTTCATTTGTAATAAGTCTATAATATACTTGTGTCTGTTTTCTTTATAAGTGGGTACTTCATATACATACAAGTTCGTAAGTGACAAATGTTAGTTCTACGTATCTATACTGTTTGGATTGTAACTGTTCGCTGGACACTGATCTGACACGTTCGCTGATGTGATTGTAACATAGTAAGTGTTATTTAGTGCTCTCAGGGGAGAGAGCGGGTTTGTTCTTGACGGCGGAACTGTGGAACATCGAGAAATTGCTCCCGCGGGGAATTATTTGATTCGATCGGTGCGAATACTTTTTTTCACTCCTCCGCGGAGAGTTGACGCGTTGCAGTGGACCGGCCAGAACGGACGAGATATCGATGTGCATAGCTTGTACGTACGTGTGCGTTTGTTCGTCCGTCCATACATTTGACGCGTATTCGACCATTTGTTGTTGTCGTTGGTAAACGCAGCATATACAGTTTGTACGGTTTCACCTTACCCCATATACGCGACTTAGAGAACTCTACATAGCTCGACACTAGTCCGTAACAGCTCGCTTTGCCCCACTTTGCCCCATTTCGCATCGTCGAGATGCTAGCATGTGCTGTACGTGACATGACGTGTCCTATCCCCGACGCCCTGATGACCCTTTACCCCGTCTGTACATCTACCTTCTGCTCCGCCCAGTCATGCGGTTTTCCACTGGCGCCGATGCGCGCGCCGCGCTCGTTCGTTGCTATGCATATTTTATTTTGTGATTTTCATTTCGCCAAACATAAATCTAATGAATATGGCTGTGTAACGATATATCGCCCGTAAAATATACAGGCGGCCGGCTACTCGTGGCTGTTGAACGCGCGATGCGACGACCATATCACCCACTGGCCGCATACAACAATAATAAACAGAATATGTTAAATTTTGCACGCTTACTCACCTTTGTGCATCTGACTTTCGTGTTTCCTACATTTAGCTCGTCGATTCTGGAACCATACCTGAAAAATATATAACAGAATTACTTCATTGTTCTCGTTAGTATACCGTATTTGAAAACACCTACATACAAGTTACAATTTTTTTTTCATCAGTGATTTAATATTTATCGATACGTTAATACGAGTTTTGGCCAATATCAGGTATTTTTACGGGCTCAGTTTGTTATTTTAAATTTTATTAGAGAATTTTATATACGAAAAATTAAATATATTTGTCCATATAAATATATTTATATGGACTTAAATTATAAATTCGTATACGATATTATAATTTATTGCGATCTCTAGTAAATTACTTTTAATATACCATTAAAATATTAGAATCAGACATATGTTTTTTTAATTTAAAATATGTAATCCTGTATGAGGAAAGATAATTAAAAAGTGTGTATATGCTCATTTAAAATAAAATCGTTGAACAAATATATAAAACATTGTTTTTGATTATATATACGTGGTAATATCAGTAATATTAATAAAGTTGTCTGTTATTTTGTTTTTTCATTGCTCTTAATTAGAATTCAGTTATCCCTTCCTCCTATAAATATTTTAAAATTTATTCATTTAGAACAATAACAGTATCGCTCTTAATTATATTTATCATTTATTGGTATTATACAGCTGGTAAAATTCCTATAAAATTATAAAAAACAGGGAAGAGATAATATATATATATACATATATATATATATAGGAAAGAAAGTTATACGTCTTGTCAAACATAAACCATGTTATATTAGGGAGTAGTGACGTTAATAAGTTCTTCTCCGTCCCTTCTTTATCAAATCTATGAAATTTGTACAGTTTTTAACAATTTATTTATATGACCAAAGAAATTTAACTTTACGGGGGTTACGTAATTGTATTACACTGTATATATATATATATATATATATATATATATATATATATATAATTCGTGTAAAAATAATATCAACTTTACTAAGCATACAGAGACTTTTGGTTTACTAAATTCGTAATCAAATGAAGAGTTTTATATTGAATATAAAGTTAACTGAATTATTTTTAAGCAAAAAATTCAGGTTATAACATAACTATTAATACGATAAAGGAAACATTATAGAATAACATACATTTTCCTATTATAAATGTACAAATAAATTAATAATTCATCATGAAAACAAGTTTATAATAAATAAGATAAATATAAATCTCTTGAATAAAATTACACCATATTTTTGTTGTAATTTTTATAAATAGACAATTAATTTATGTATATTTATTCCTATAAGAACAGTATATTTTTAGTCATAATTGAATTATAGGTACATTTTTTACTTTTAATTATTTTAATAGTTGTATAAGTACAGACATACACATATTCATACACTTATTCATACATATATATATATATATATATATATATATATATATATATATATATATGTGTGTGTGTGTGTGTGTGTGTGTGTGTGTATTTGTAATATCAGTACTATAAAAGAGAAAAGTAGAGGAAAATCTAATGGGGGAATTCATCTTCAATACAAAAAACAAGTAGTGACGTTAATAAAATGATTGAATTAAATAAGAAATTGATAGTACCATTACCTCTGATTAAATCAAAAACAATGATAATTGAAGTTAATTATATTGATTCAAATAAAAGTTGAAATAAGTGTTTAACGAATGCTTAATTAATTTAAAATAAAATTATAATAGCTACCTATATTTATTTGTGGTGATTTTAATGCAAGTGTTATTGTTCGAAATCAAACAGATTATGAATATGGTTATAATAATAAAAATTATCTAAAAACACATTTATAGGATAAGATATGAAATAGAATTGTTGAATTATTCAAAGGCAAAATTTTGAAAAGTAATAAAACCATTAAACAAATCTAATATATAGAGAAATCAAAAATAAAGTCTATCAACTTTTATCAATAGATAAAAAATATATGGATTAATTATATTGTCATTAATTCACAATGAATAACCAATGAGTTAGTTTAATATTTCAATTAGTAAGTATTGCAATTAATATATTAATAGTAAAATAACTATTAATTTGTAAATTTTGTATATATTGATACAAAAAAGCTTCAAAATGAATGTCTAGGGTTCTGAAAACATTCGTAAATTATATATATATATATATGTACAGCGTTCCATTAGCTCTTGTAACACTTAATTTTTACAAACATTTTTTTATCATGCTGATTCAACAGTGAAATAATTTGAAAAAATGATTTTACTGATTCAACAACTTTGAGTTTTATTTTTCATATATTTAAACAGTAAATGATTTATTGCTCAGACGTTTTTATAAAAAAATTATCGATTACAAACATTTATATGGTTTAATATTTTTCATGTATTAAATCCCAAAATATTAGCTTTAATAATATTCAGTCTGATGGATTTGTATTAGGTGTGAAGCTGTTTTTTTAACATTCATTTAATCAATAAAGTATCAAGTCTTAGTTTTCAACATAAATGTGAAATTCTGTTAAACGAATAGAAATAAAGTAAATCTTAAATGTATGGATTATTTTGTATTGATTTTATATGATTCAACAATTGCAATATGGTGTATTGTATTAATTGCAAAACATGAGGTCGTGCTGTAAATAATTGATCTTTAAAGATCTATCACAATTTTGAAAATTTATCAGTTGTAATGTTCCTGGTATTTTGATTCACTAGTATAATCATGACTTTGTTTTTCTGTCTAACTGTGCGTTAGTGAATGACTTCTTTTCGATTGATTTGGTAACAATTCCCAAGAGGCATAGACTATCATATATATATGTATATATATATATATGTATATATATATATATATGTATATGTATATATATATATATATATATAAAGAGAAACAAAAATAAGTATACAACTTCAACTTATTTTAAATAGTCTGTCAAAAAAATTATAATCAACACAAGCTTGTATTTCTTTAAAAGCGTATAAGGATTAATAAATTATAATCATTCAAGAATAATCCAATTACTTAATGGTCCTGCAAATCTAAATACGAGACCTGATTTAAAGTTTATGTACTAAAACGAATACCCGTTTTAAATAAAAATATATTCTCTTGACAATGATGTAAAAGTTAATAATATCGATTTTCAATTTTTGCAGTAGGTTCATTTGAAACACTCTTTTTTTTTAAAAAAAATATCAGAATTATTCTAAGATTGTTCACTGAGAATGTTTCGTTTTGATTTCCTTTTTTAAAATAAAGATAAGATTTGAAATAATTTTACAAGTTTTATTTGTTATTTCTATCATGAAAAAATATTTACACGTATGAGCATAAAATTGAGGACTTCAAAACATGATAATATATATTTACTGTAAATACGTTACTAAAATCAAGATTTTTTTTAATAAAAGAGGGTACATATCTAAACACATTAGATTGTAAGGGTGATGAGTGATACAAATTCTCGACGATTAAAAAGTCATTTAACGAAATTCGCTCAGAAGATTGATTAGTCTAGCATAAAAGCTACAAGAGATCTGTAAATTTCATCAGAACCCCTAACTTTACAGATTCGTTTTTTTAAAAAAAAAATTGAAACCAATTACGTTTACACATTCGTTTTATTTTAAATTCAAGTGGTTTCACTACTAAACATTTATTTATGCAAATATTTAAGTATTCATGTAATTGGAATCTAATAGTTATATATGTAAGGTAATTCAATTTACGCTTCCACGTGAAAGTATTAAAAAAACGAAAATATTAAAAAAATAACATGATTTTTTTAATTTTTGAGTTTTTTAATACTTTCATGTGGAAGCTTAAATTGAATCACCTATAGATAGAAAAATTTATTGATACATGATAATTTCAGCTAACATCATGGGTATATTCATGTTTTATGAACATTTTTTTTGTATAATTTATATATTTAAGTATTACTGAAATTCATTCAGTGTTTTTATTGAAAAAAAAAACTATTCTTGAAGTAAAAAAATGATATATATATATATATATATAAAGGAATAAATATCGTCGGTGGAATCGAATGACAAAATGATCTGAATGTTTCGCTTATCCATATATAGTGATGGCTAGACGCCACACGATGCTATGATTAGTGGCTAATGGTCCGCAAAGCGCAAAGCGGACGGAAGCGATACTTCTAGTATCTACACCACCACTATACCACACCCCCAATAGGCCAAGTATAGCCGAACGGGTGTTATGAAAGAATCAATTCATCCGATTGAAGAGGCACTTAGTTCAATTACTATCGGTCGATAGGCGATACCATTGCTTCGTCGGCAAGATTGCTAGCATATAAAAACGACATAACGTCGCCATACGTCGTGGGTTTTTTCAATCATTTGCTATTTAATAATAATTCTTTAATAAAAATATATTATTATTTTTATAACATCAAATAAATATTATTTTGAATTAATTTTCGATCATTGAATATTAAAAAAATGAAAAATTAATATAAACTTTATGATTAAAATAAATATACAATAATAAACTTTGCTTTTACAGATTATATATATATATATATATATATATATATATATATATATATATATATACATACATACACATACATACATATGTATGTATATAATTTATTATTATTAAATCATATACATATATATATATATATATATATATATATATATATATATATGTTAAGCCTAAATTATTGTATATTTACTAAGTATATCATATAATAACTATAAGAGGAACACATATTAAACAACTTTTATTTTTAAAGTAATTGTAATAAGATCAAAATAAATTCTGTTTCCAATTTACGTATAAAGAGAATCAACTGGGTTTTGAAATTATAATGAGCTGATACACCAGTTAAAGCGTTATTATTTAATAATTTTAAGATGCAAAAATGTAATTCATCTATATAGACTGATTGTCTTTTACATTTTTATAATTTTTTACTTGAATTTCGAATATATATATATACATATATGTAAATATATCAATTTTAACGACGTCACTGTAATTTTATAGAACAAATAGTATATCGCTTGTTACGATTTCAACTACATAGTCTGACCCTACGACTGACCGATATATAATAGGGAGAAAGTGGACGGTGGTGTAAATTGCTACTAAAAGTGAAATCTATAGCGTACGTTTCTTATACGATAAGGCATTTATGGCCGTTAGCAACGCAATTCACTTAACATATAGAATCGTCATGTAAGTGATAATAAGGAGGGCTCGAGTTTTGCATTCGACTTTCAGTCTGTCTACAAGAATTGTTTTCAGCTTAAACTAAGTCTTATCGAGCTATTCTAAATATAAACATAGATAAAAACACTCATGTTATGAATCATATAAGTTGCTCACCTGTACCCGAGCTTCACTTAATCCAAGACGTTGACTGAGTTCTTCTCGCATAAACGCGTCAGGATAATGTGTCTCGTCGAATAATCGTTCAAGCTCATTGAGTTGTTCTAGAGTAAAATTGGTTCTAGAACGTCTCTGTTTCGCTGCTGAACCAACTGATGCGTTACCACTCTGACCACAAGAACCATGACCGCCTGAACCTTGAACCGAATCCGTTTTGGACACATCGCCGCCATTCACTGTCGATTCGTTGTCTCGTTGTAAGTTGTCCTTACAATCGAAGCTAACTGAAACGTACAACAGTGAAAGTTCCAAAACCATTCATATTTTGGAAATAAAGTAGGAAAAATAGTACGAAATTCGTTCATCGACATTGCATCTACCTGGAATTCGTTTAACGATATCGGTGTAACATGCAAGCTGCACGTTAACATCGAAAACGTTTATACAATCGATTTGATGTTCCGCTGCATGCTATTCGCATTTTGTCAGCGGCGCGATAATTTAATTTGTTCCATTCGTATCATCACGGTTCGTTTTCACCAATCGGTGGAGGGTGACTAACTCATTCTGGCCGAATTAACAATATAGTTGGTAGCGTGTTTGTACGTTGTGCACATTATAAATGAGATAAATGAACGCGATTTCTTTCAACAATCTCTACACCTAAGTAATAAACCTATACTCATTGGACTTTTCACATATTTAATTATTAAAGAAACAAATTTTATTCTTATAAATCTTCATGAAAATCACCTTAATTAATTTAATATAAATAAGTAGCAAATAATATCAGGTTGTCTGGAAATAAATTTTAGTTTTCTCTTGATTATGTTCTAAATACATCAATAGATTAACCCATTATTTAGTACAATGTATATTAATATATTACTTTCAAAGAATAGTATTTAATTCTGTCTTTTTATTCTCCTTTTAATTCTGTGTTAATAAAAGTATTTTTTTTTGAGAAACTTTTGTCTGTTGAAATAAAAAGAAAAAAAATTGATGAGTTTGAAAAATCAAGAAAAACAAGTTATAAATTTATTCTTGATAATAGAAAATTAAAGATTTAGTCGAAGAAGATATTCAACGATTTAAGAACTTGCATATAATTTAGATTTAAATAAATTAATCTTTCAAACACTTGGGTGGGGTTGAAAATAAGAAAAGGAATTAGTAGAGTATGCATAAACTGATTGAACATTAGTGAAATCGGCATTACTAAGTCTACTCTACATTGCTTTTCAGGAACTTAAATTATTTATTTCTGGATTGGATTGTGATATGCAATGAAAAGAAATTCTGCACAAAATTCGAGATATTCTACATAATAGTTTAATCAAGTAGAGTGATTGTTTGCTATTCTATGATCAACATCATCTATTATAGTATCCTGAATTTAACACGAACAATCATCTGGTCAGAATACATCTGAAGAACAAGAAATATTCAGCGTTGATAAATCGGAAGAGTCTTATTCTTTTTCTAATAACAAGTATATATATATATATATATATATATATATATATATATATATATATATATATTAATAACTGCTCATCAAAAATTCAACGAATTGGATTCGGAATTCTACTTATATACCTGATCCTTCAAACCTACATTAATAGATTATCATTTCTTCAAGAATCTCGATAACTGTATACAAGAGAAAATCCTTCAAATGCAGACAACTGTGACAGAAGCTTTCAGTCAGTTCATCTACATCAAAAACTCTGATTTATAGAATAAAACAATAAATACTTTGTTGTCAAAAGTATATTGAATCGAATAACTTTGACTTTCACTAATAAAATAAATTTTATGTCGAATTAATCATTTATATAGTTAACATCTGAAAGCCAAAATTTAATTGTGTGTAATCTAATACTTATATTTAAAACACACAGACTACTGAAACATCTTCTTTAATAAATTAATTTAAGACATCCGTTTGTCTTGACTATGAATATATATATATATATATATATATATATATATATATATATATATATATATTTATATATATATATATATATATATATATATTTATATATATATATATATATATATATATATATATACAGAAAAATACACTTAAGTATGAAAGTAGAAAGTACTAGTTTCGGTTTGATATTCTTTTCATATAATTAATACATATTGCATAGTTGATAATACAGATGAATTTTTTCACGAGGTAAATTATACACCTATTATTTATATACATACATACATGTATATATATATATATATATATATATATATATATATATAGACGTATGTATGTGTGTTTACAGTAAATTTGATTAAGTTATTTGAAAAAAGCAGAGAGCTGTGGCATTACTCGGCAAGTGCACGTCTTGTTTATTTTATCTGTATTTGGGAGTATACGTACTCCAAAGTGAACGAATGACATCGATCGATTCGTGTAACGAACGCGGACAAACATCACTGGTAAAACAGTCAAGCACATCTAAATTGAATTAAATGTGTGTTCGGTCAAGTAGGAAACAGAGTGTACAGCTAGTGACGAGATGCACACGATCTAATCGACGAACAGACTAGACAGTACACTCTATTTACAAAACAAATAATACAACTTCCAATCAGTGTTTCATTATACATAATATTTTATTTTGATTTAGTTCGGTATGGCCCGATGTGATCCGATGTCGATCCTAAACTCGAAGTTTGTATGACATTCTGTGTACATCTAAAAGCACGTTCACTTATGCAGCTTTCTTATATTATGTTTGTCGCACTCGTGCTTTTACTTGACAATCTTCTTTTCACTCTTTCGTTTCAAAGTGTACCCGTCGTTGCCTTGTTACCCTTCCTCTTATCATTTTCTCTACAACCCTAGTACCACCCTCTTGCCGTCCTTCAGTAGTCGTTCTTTTGCCAACGCCGCGAGCGCCACGAACGCCGCTTCAATTCCAACAATTTAGCGCTAATTAATGAAGCTAACACCCTATCGCTGTACTTACTTTGTAGCCATTTTAATCTAAATGTTGAATAATTGCCAGTCTTAGCCAGTACCGGACTAAATGGATGTTTTTAATTTAATTGAAATGCCGTCGCTATTCATTATTCGCCGCTTAATTGCTCCTTTGTCTATGGAGTAATACGACATAGTGTTTTAAGAAATACGAAAAAGAAGCACTATGTTTGCAAACAATATATCGATACGTATTTAATATACAAGTTATTTATACGTCTATACAAAATACATATTTACAAATGTACATAGCTATATATATATATATATATATATGGTAGTATAATCGAAGATACACACATCTGACCTGTTTTAAAACACTTACTAGCAATTTTAATATTCTGCAATGTGTTTTTGTATTTTATTTCTTTTCGTATTACATTTAAAATCAATAATTTAAGTTAATCAATTTTAAACTTTTGTTGAATGTTAATTTTTATACCGAACTCAGTGTAAATAATATGCAAATATTTCAAATTCATCTATCAATTTTTCACTTTTGTTTTACATTGGAAAAACATTCACACGATCTAAGAATGAATAAGTACATTAGAGTATAAATGAATCTTTTTTAAATTATGATTGATAGTATCTCTCTCTCTCTCTCTCTCTCTCTCTATATATATGTATATATTTATATATATATATATATATACATATATGGTATATATAGAGAGAGAAAGTGGAAATGCAATACCATTTAAGCGATCAAAACCAATTTTTCAAAAGAACGAAAAAAAGTGTAATATTTACTTTTACTTTTATTATCCGGATAAATAATATATTAAGAATTTGAATATATGTGGATAGAGAATTTCTGCATAGAAAAAACTAAAAATCTCATTTTTGAATATTTTTATTTATTCTAGATACGTAAGACCAAATTTTGATGGAATAAACTTAAAGTATTTCAGTCCATTCAACATTTTTGGTAAATCATTCATGGAATACAATATTAAGAAAATCCAGCATAAGTAAGAAGAAGAGAAGAAAATATTCTTGATCGTTTCACTCACAAAATACTACATTTAAAAAGGATTGTAGAGTATTGAGCTTATATTGCACAGAATATGAAACACACTAACACATATATGTAGTTTTTGGATATTTATTTTATATAAGTAATATTAGATCTATTTATCTCTACATGAAATAATACACACTTTATTGATTTATGAATACAATTCAACATTCATTATTTAGATTATTTTATAACTTTTTAGAGAGTTTACAAGTTATTTTCTGAAATATTTACATTACAGCATATTTTATTTCTCTATTTACTGATCTACTTCTTACATTTTGAGAAAAATATACTTAAATGCATTTTTAAATATTTTTATTTTAATAACGTGTAATTATCATTTTTTTTAAAAAAAAACTAACAGATGTCCACATACTTTCTCATCTGTTCCAATTGTATAATTGATTTTAAATGCAATACATTAAAATCTATATCTCTTTTATTAAATATAATTTTATAAATTAAAATTAAATATAGATCTTCATTTTAAATCTATGTATTCATTCTTTTACATCATTATTATTGATAGTTTTTATTAATATTTTATATTAAAAAACTATTTTTATTAAAGAAGGTGTTAAATGCATAAAGTTATAAGATATGTAATATTATAGTACGATTATGATTATCTGTCTTTTTTAATTGTCAATTGATTAAATAGTATAATCGTTTTTTGCTGTTTGAAAAAAATATTGTATTAGTAATTTAAATTAAATTATTTCTATTTTTAACATCATGTTCATTTTAGACGATGTTATATAAATTCTGTTAAATTTAATAAATCCAGATGTACACCTTTTATTCATGATTTTCTCCTACTTAAATATTTAATCTCATGCAATGTCAATATATGTACCATTAAAAAATCACAACCTTTTCAGCATTAGTATATTTGTCAACAACGACGCCCCTGAACATACTCTTTTATTCTGTCCGAGATTTTTCTAAATTAATTGAGTTTTCTTAATTATACGCTCACGTAGACGTATTTTTTTGTACTTATCTCTACATTTTTTAAATACTTTTTTGTTTTTACTGAGTCTGTTAATGTAACAGTTTGATATGTATTTTTATGGCAATAATATTTTATTTAATTTTAAAATTTCGCACGTATTTGTAAATATTTCATATTAGTATAGCAATTTGATTTTATACATAAAGCTTTAATAGTTTATATGACATATATTTCAATTTGATTTATTGTTAATATATGATTTTAATTACTTGTTATTTTAAAATATTAATTCGATATTTAGTTCGATATTAATTAAATTAAACTATTAAATGTTTTATTTGAAATATAAGTACGATTATTCATTCTTTACAAACTGTAAATTTGTATGATTTTTCTATTTTCTATTTCGAAATATTATTTATTTTCGAATTGAAATTTAAACTTTTTAGTTCTGTTAGCATATTCCATACATTTTCAGTTAAAAATAATTTTAATATGTTACTTACTGCAATATTAATATTTAGTCAATATTTAAAATTTATCTAACAAAAAAAAACTTTAGAAATATTTCACTCAGTATTAAACAAGACAGTATTCAGACACCCCATCATCTAGTATCACTGATGATTTGTTGAGATCGTTGCTGTAATGGAATAACTGAACATAATATTATTCTAAACCATCCGTAGATATTTCAATAAGACTCTGATTTGGTCATAAAGCAAAAATAACATAATTATGATTAGAAAAAAAATACCAAACCGAACTGGATTTCTTCTAGTCTAGATATTAATTCACTGAATTACAAATTATAATGCTAGTTTATACTAAAATATGCTCAAAATATCAACTATTTAAAGTCATTTCTTATTAAAGCAGTGGTCAGAGTTTCTATGTATGAAGTTTGTTCTGATATATTACTGATCCATTTGTTTCAAAAATTATATGAAACTAATTTGAATAAATGTTTATTTTTTCACCTCCTTATAGTACTTAAAATAGTAAAATATTTATAACAAAATGGGAGTATTAATAAATGTATTAAGATTATATGTATTAAGATAAGCAAATGTATATATGTGTAGGTCTTGATTCAATAAATAAATATTTTATTTTCTCTACAAGACAATATAAACTGACGTGAGAATTGAAATAAAATTATCATTTATAAAATTATATATGTCATTACTAAAACCTCTATTTTGGATTATTTTGTAATCTATATGATTATGTTAAGTTGAATAATGCGAATGTTACAAATTATAATAATGGTCTCAAACACTAAAATGAATTTAAACACGAGCATCGTATACATTTTCGATTAGATGAAATTAAAAGGCATTTCGATAGATACTAAAACGTGTTACTTTTATGCTCATACTTTTAATTTGAGTACGTGTTCGCACACACGTCTAGTACACAATAAATGTAATTAAACTAGAGTACCTAAATAAATCCGTAGAATAAAAATTGAGCTTGGTCTTATGAAAGTAAACCAACGCGTCGCACAGCGCCACGGACTAATTGCGGAACAGGTAGACGGGTGGAGTAATTATTTAACATGAAAAGTGACGTGCGAAAGTATCCCCAGGGAAGTATTAATGTAGACAACGCACTTATTTTAAGGGGTTGTTGCGCGATCCCTCCAGAGATGCGATCTGTGTCTCTCGATAAGAGCGAATACCTCACTCATCCTTTCACTAGTTCGTTAGTTAACTCGCTCATTCACTCGCGTGCTCGCTCGCTCGTCTACTCTGTTTATCCGTTCAATCGTCGACCGCAGAACTCTATTCGCACATCCAACGTTCTAGAGTCGGAGAACGAATCATTACACGTTATTCTCGTTATCGTATAACGAATTTGCGCATGCGATAATCCGAAAGAACGCAACTCTATAGTCGAGACGTTGAGGTGCGTCTGAGCGCCACACCGACGCAACACATACATCGGATTGCCCATAAAGTTACTGCGAAACGGCCTGTAAATTAATTTAATTCCATTACCGTAATGAAGATACAAAATACGTCCCAATACGACTGTGTATAAACGGAACAGATTTACTTTTATCGCACCCCTAAAATTCACCCCCTTTCAACCCACCTATGCGTAAATGCTCCCTTTGTTGATTTCACTACAAATATAATAATAAATTGTGTTTAGAATTGATTTACACATTGTAAAAATCTTGTGGAATTGTTATATATTCAATAATTATTTGTTTATTAACTAAAACTAATTCAAAAAATATTTTTAGACACGAAATCTTTGTAATATTGGAATTTATTACTTTATAATTTATCGGCTTATACTGGATATATTTTAAGCCCTATTATAGTTTAATCTGCTCAACATTGAATCATAATTGAATTACATTAGAAATGTCTCATTTATATATAATCAATTTTAGACACAAATATACATACATCTACATAAAATATTTGAAATAATTTTTATAAATCATTCTAGCTCTTATTATAATTTTTTTATTCCTTATAATTATACATTATAACACGTAACATGTTATTGTAAAATAGTTTTTTAAACAGAATCTAATAATAGTTTTGTATAATTCGAAAAAAGAATTAGGTCAGTCTTATTAAAATCGACATAAATTACAAAATTACTGATTCCGAAATAATTAGTAATCAGAATAAAATTTTGATGTATAATAAATAAGCTTGTTCTTTTTAAAATGTTGTACACAAGAATACTTGTATTTTTGATTAAATACAGTTAATTGAAAGCCTTACAAGATTTGAGTTTATTTACAAATTTACACATTATTTATACTTTTATACAATAAAGGAATATATTTTTATGTATAAAACAATTAAGATACTTATATTTTATAGAAATATTACATATCTTGAAACTATTGTCATTTTTTATATTATAAAGAAATCAGTGTCTTCTGTATTATTATCAAGCACTTGGATAACGTTCGTTTTGAATTTTAAAGATAATTTATATATTTTTTAAATGCATTTCTATTGTTTAATATAATATATGTTAATTTTTATTTGTGCCATCTAGTTATTTATACCTATTCCCTTCCAGTTCTAACGAGCCCTTATTAAACGTAATGCACTACTACTACCACCTCCATATAGGATACATACGAGTATTATTCCTTTCTGTGATATTGTATTCTATTTCGCGCACAAGTTATTAAATAATTATAGTATGACATTAAACACTGTCGTATTAAATCCTGTAGTGAGATCTTCAATACTTTATTTTGACAGAAAAAATATATAAATACCAATTTTTATTTTTTTGCGATATGAATTGATATGTTAGTCTACTTATTAAAATATAAAATTATCTATCTGTCTATCTGAAAATATGTTAATCACTATTAATTGAGAATTAATTGAAAATGTGCTATTGATAAACAGTTCATTAAAGAAGATAAACATCTAATTTTTAAACATGAGTAAAATTAATTTTTCACATCACTATTAAATAAAAGTTTTAGTATTTATTATTTTTAACTCGTTTTTGTCTACCAAATAAAAAAAAATACTTTTGGAAAGATGAACTTCGAAACCATGACTTTTACCGAGATTCCTCTCTTTCTCTCTCTCTTTATATATATATATATATATATATATATATATATATATATATATATATATATATATATATAAGGGTGTAAATATGTGTGTACAATACTATTTCAGTAATCTGAAATCTTATGTTTCTCTATTCAAAGAATGACATGTTTTAATTAAGTCTAGTTATAGAAGTGTGTTTTCTCATTAGATGTTTAATCGTTTTTATAGACATTTGTAATGAAATTTCTTAAAATAATCTACATAAACGAAACTTGTGAAGTGTTTAAATTTCTCAACTTATGATCTAAATACATAACTGATATGTGATTGATTAATTGAAGAAGTTCGTAATTGATAGTTTAATATTAAACATACATATAAATAGAAACCGTTTCCCAAAGGTTATAATAAATCCAATAACAATTTATAAATCTCACCTGTTTTAATATCATCAAATGAGGTACGTCTCGACGCAGTGGTCGATGTGATTACAACTGTTTGAACACCTCCACGATGATCTCTGTTACATGTATCAGAAAGTGGTTCTGGTACAAGCCAATTTTTCGGTTTTGCTATCATCGTCAAATCACTTCGTTTTGTACGTTCTGCCACTGTAGTCATTTCAGAGGCCGTTAATGTCACCGTGCCCGAAGCTTCTGTTCCCGTCGGTTTTACACGTCCACCTACCGACTCTAACAGTGTTCCCGAACTACATTTCAATTGTGCAATTCGTCCACCGTTCAAGTGGTGTTGTCCCGTGTTCGTATCATTACCATTTTCGATACTACTTTCACTATTATCATCGTTATTATTGTTATTATTATTATTCGGTTCAAAAGATTTCGATACGAAACTCGTTAGTTTATCCATGTGTTTTTTCCACTGATGCGAGCGAACTCGTGCGTGCTCGTGCGTTTTTATTGCACATGCACTTTTAATAAATATATGCCTAAGATTTATTTATGAATATTGTTATGTATATCTGTAATTCTTGTTAAAAAAATATTGCTGAGTACAGCCACTTTCATCTTTTCCAAAAACAAATGTCTGTTTTAATCACGTCTGATATTTATTTCTTTACTATTTCAAATTCACTTCGCTGATAAATTCAGTATCGCTTGAATGATTATTATTGATAAATTGCCAATACAACATGCAATAAGTCTGTCCATGTTTTGACTGTAAATAGAAGATGTGTTCATTTTAATGTATGCACTATTATATTAATAAAATTTTTTATAATACACTCATTTTCAAACAGATTTTTAACTAGTTTCAATCAGTAACTATAGTCATTGCACAACTAATGAATTATACATATCGTATTTGAAAGAGGCACACTTTGTATTTGTAATACTATAAAATAAAATTAATGTTTTTTTAAATTAACTCAATAAAAAATAAACAATTAGGAAATATTAAGTGGTTTGTAAGGATTAGATTTTTTATAATGTGAAATAGTTTAGTGTTTTTATATTTGATACATAATTAAAACTCCTTGAAGATTGATTGTGAATTATCATATCAACTATGTAAATATTTTAATAGCAGCGACAATTACTAGCTACATCATTCTATAAAATCCATAAAAGCTGAATACTTTTTTCATCATTAATTATCTCACTAAATATATATTTATTACTACTTTATTAATATTTTAAAGTCCGAGAAATAAAATTCTGTTTTACAAAGGACTCATTATCAATACATTACAAAACATATATATATATATATATATATATATATATATATATATATACATACATTAAAATGTTTATTAATTAATTATTATTTATTTCAATTTTCGCTATAATAACAAACCATTAAACATTTTAGTATGCACTTTTCAGACTGTGTGAAGAGTGATTTATTTGTTAAAGTAAATTGAGGCAATCCAAAAAATATAAATATAATAAAACTCTATGCTGCAAATAGTTTATATCAAAACAGACTATATGTTATTAGAGCAACAGCTAAGAAAATATATGTTTAATTTAAATACGTATTTACTTTAACTTGAATTCATTATTTATAAAATTTAAAATACAATTTTAAACAAACAAATTGTATTTATTTTTAAAAATAATATGTTTGTAAACTCAAAAGACTGAATTTTTATTATAATTTGAAATAATTAGAAACTTAAATTTAAAATCTGAAGAAAATAATAACTGAAATAAAATGAAATTATTATTAAAATAGATCGTTTAAATTTGTTAAAAAAAAGGAAAAATCTAATAAACACATTATTCATTTAATATAAATTGTATTTATCGTTAAATACAATTATTTTATTCGCGTAAAATAATTTTGTTTTCTGTATTTACTAATATATATATATATATATATATATATATATATATATATATATATATATATATACATTATTAAAAAATATATTATAATATTATATTAAACAATATTATAAAATAAGAGCAAGATGATGTTAATTTAATTAAAATGTGTATTTAATACATAATCTTCTCATTCCGTAGGAAGCATCCCAAATCGCAAATCCTTCAGTTATGTTTAATATAAGTATATCTTTTATAAGATCTTATGATTCCTCAATTATTGCAAATTAATAATTATGTAAATAAATTAAAATTATAAACTATTATATCAGATGTTACAGAGAGAGCCTATACGTTTCGTTTTGAGAAACCATAAAGTAGAGGTTAAAAATATTAATTTTCAGTTCGAATATAAAATATTTTTAAATAAATTTTAACATGAATTCTTTCTCCTAATATTTCGAACCACTGATATTAACATGTTTTCAAATATAATCATTTTTTAAATTTTATTTCGAGTTTAAGGATTATAAACATTTTTAATTTATAGTTTTTATAATGGTACAAGCCAGAAATATATTTTAAAATATTCTTCTAGGCAAAACACTTGAAGATAATTTGAATTGACTTATTTATTACAACCGATTTTATTGTACATTTTCAAAATATGTTTACATTAAATCCTTGTCCTAATTCAATTTCTATTTAAACACTTTTATTAGGAATTTTAAATTCTTAAAGATTTTTATGTCGAATAAAATATAATTCCAAGTTAAAGTATAATAACAATATCATATTTTAAAGATTTAGATATGAAAAACATGCAGATAAATTGGAAATCATCTATAGAACATTCTTTTGATGAATAATTTTTGAATTAAAAATATTATATATATATATATATATATATATATATATATATATAATCATAACTCTGTCAATCTACTGTTGGATTGGAATCTACTGTTTGGTTGGAAGACCTTTTTTATGATTTTCCATTTTGTTCGATTAAATTATATATATATATATATATATATATATATATATATATATATATATATATATATATATGATCTGTATTAATATTATTTGCTATTATACCGAATATAATATATTTAATAGAAAATAATAAAACCATAACGTAAATAATCACATATACTGATTATCTTTTATTTCGGAAAGTGTGTATTGTTAATTCACTAGAATTTAAACCTTTTATATTTTATTGAAAGCTAGGTATGTTTTATTTATAGTATCACTATTTCACATTAAATATTAACCAATGAATAGTATAATATCACCCCGTTGGTAATAAATCTGCGTACAAATAAACACAAACATACAGATACAATTGCTTAAAAATAAAGAAAATTTTCGCAAATATTTTTTCTTGAATATTTATTTATTTAAAATAAAAATATTTCACGATAAATATTAATTTATAATCAATTTTGAAAATATTTCCATTTAAATTGACACAGTTTTACCACCTTTCAAATAATATTTGTAAATCTGTCTGTTATAATTCTGTGATAAATGACAATTTTAACGGAATTTTGAAATATTTTAAGATTTTAATAACAATGGACTGAATCAAATTAGACTTGTGATTTGTATGTTTAATAGTAATTAATAACACTAGTAATATAAGATTCGATTGTTTATATTTAAATTTGAAATTTCAACAATAGAATGTTATTCAAACACAAAATCATTACATGTTTCATTTTAAAAGGGAGTAAAGAATTAACACACGACATTATAATTTGATCTCACTTGAAAATATGTTTGGTTGTATAACAATGTAATTAATTAGTCCACATTAAATAGTTGCGGAACCCTGTTAAACAGCTTTTATACAAACATTCATTCAAACTCATTCAAAAATAATAGACACGTATATTTATATTTAAAGATTTTTTTTAAAGTTGAAAAATAAAAATATATACCGAATTGATTTATGTTCCTGTTCTACACAATCAAAACGAATTTCGAATCAGTCCTAAGAACACTAAAGAATTCATGTTTTAAACTGATTCTTTGAACAAAATCAATTGATTTTATGATAACGACTTATTAAGGCGTGATTAAAATGATAGTGTCAACCATGTTCAAGTTCGAACCTCATCCGTACATGCGAGTTACGTGACCACTACCGCATTATAGACTGATTTTACCATTTTCACAACAGATAATTGATACACAATTCGCACACGCAGGCGTCACCATTTTTCGTTCGTTCAACGAACAGTTGTATCTACATTTGTTCATCTTATATTTTTCGATACATTTTGTCTTTGTTGCTGCTCCGCCTCGCTCCGCCTCGTTTATCGTGGCACACGTCGTCCACTACTTGAAGAAGAAACGCGCGACAATGTACGCATACGCGAATGTGAACGTCAATTCCAACAAGACCATGAAAACGATCGTGAACGTGATCGCGAACGTGGAAGAACAGTATCGCTAGTTTCTCTTCTCTAGTCATCGTTCCGCGCTCTTCACATCCACGCCAAGTAAAAATACATACAGTTGATTCGAAATACGTTTTTTTGTTGATGTAGTGTAGTTTAAAAAGTGTTCATGCATATGTAATATTTAAATATACACGTGTTCGTTTATATTCAGTACGGTTACGATTTTTAACTTGAATGGATTTAGAATATTCAAGAAGAACAAGAAGTTTACGATCTATTACTTATCAAGAGTCGTATATTTTTAAACATCTATTCAATTTTTTGATAAGATTTTAAAAGCAAGCATTTAATAAGGGTGAGAATATTAACAACACACACACACACACATATATATATATATATATATATATATATATATTATTTGTTTTTAATAATACATTCTAAGATGCTAGAGTACAAAATTAGATTTATATATAATTCCAAATACAAGTATTGGCACGTGTTAATAAAAAGTAGGGTAAAAGTAACATTATTACAAATTTTATAACGTTATAACGCTATAAAGGGAAATATAAAACTATTGACGGTTTTAAGCTGCAGTTACACGTAATAGTTATTCTACTTCAAAACTGTACTTTTAGGTAGATATAGTTTAACTTTTTAAATAGTACATTGTTTAAAAAGTTAAACTCGCTGTCAAACTAATGATATATTTTTTAAATAATATATTGTTACATATAACTACACTTTTTGTAAACATCATAAGTGCAATTTTTGTGTTTTGTGTATTCTTTATTAGTCGTGTGTTGAGGAAGTGATTAATCAACAACATTGTCGTTTAATATTTTTGATGACTTTATCATCTGTGAAATTATGAATACTTCAAAATTATTATAGAAGAAAATGAATGATATTAAAAAAAATACTAACACTAAATCATTCATATATCGTATACTCTCTGGGATATGAAATAGTAAAGTTATTATTAACATTTAAAGAGTTGTTTTTAAATATTTAATAATTCAAGAAGTAAACTCTGTTTAAGCCATGATTAGTTTGCGAATTAACATGATTACTTTATTAGAGATTTTCGGGATTTAAAAAAATACTTCGTTATTAATTTTCTAAAACAATTGGAATATAGAAAAGGTTTTTAATAAACACATTTATTTTAATGTATAACTGAAAAGTATGGACTTGTAAAAGTAATAAAACAAACACCTTATTTTCAGAAGCGTTATAGGGAATAAACTGTATATGTATTTCGTTTAAATATCTTGCATTTTTTAACTAAATGAAAATATATCATTAACTCCCACATTGTTAAAAAAATATTACTGAGCATCCTATGTATTACAAATCGTTTTTGAATATATTTATTCAAATACATAGATTGGTATTAAATATTGAATTCAAATAACTGATACTTATTTCATTTCTTTAAAGTAAATTGATGGATTTTCATAATAAATAATTCGTATTAAATATTACAAACAACAATAAATGATTAATTATGACTAATACGAATTATAAAGAAAAATATTTAGAAAGATAAAAAGATAAATAAAGAAATATATAGACAGACACATATTAAAAATATCATTAATTTATGGTTAAAATTGGAAATACTAATTTTTAAATATGTACATAAATTCAAAATAAAGTGAACATTTCTGCATAGTAAAATGTTTTTTTTAGTAAATTCTATACTTAACGAAAGGCAGTTGCTGACAATATCTTCAGTTACATATGTTGTGATTAATTCTTTACAATGAAGTATCTCTATAATGAAAAACTTTAAGCAACATAATAATAATTATTCATTGTTAATGTACTTATCCATACACAACTATAATAAAAATAATAATTACGAATATATCTGTTTAGGAGAGTTCAATCATGTGACAGAGGTTTCAATAAAGAATAAATTTTTAACTTTTAGTGATATTTAATTCAATCGGAGGAGTATTGATATCAGGCGAAATATAGGATTTTTCTCTGTTAAAAACTCAGGTCTCAAGTCTATTTTTTTCTTATAGTGGGAATTTGTTATAAAGAATTAATACACAAAGTGAACTGAAACTAATGTTAGCAATAGCCGTTTGTTAAATAGATAATTTCGTTGCAGAAGAGTTCGTTATATAGAAGTGTCATTATATATTTCCATGTTCACAAATTCATGTGTGTGTTATATATATATATATATATATATATACATGTATGTATGTATGTATATATGTATATATATATATATATATATATATATATATAAGAAGGTATGTATTAAGGGAAAATGTATTATTTATTTTGCAATTTCTTCTTGTATTCAGATTTGGGTTAATGGCGGAATATTAGGCGTGGTTTATTTAGTGGATGCAGGCGGGTTCATATCTTGCCTCGCCCGGCGTTAATCGACGATCAGTCTGATTGGTCGAAAAAGTGTGTTGATGTTTTACTCAGTTTCGTAGGAGTTTTAATAGAATATTATTATATCCTACGTTGGGTTAATTTCAACCTCTATTACTCTATAATAAATATATACAGTGTTTGTATTAATTATTGAACTATTCGTTCACTTTATCACTTTAGTTAATGAAGTACATAAATAAACTGCTATTTTGTTTAATTAATTCACATACAAGTATAAATAAAACTATTATTGAATATTTTATAAGAAACCGACATTAAATATAAAATAACTATTAAATGTTAGTAGTTCTTTACAGATAAAATATTTACTTCGTTTGTAACACATATTTTTTTGTTTTTGTTATTCATACAGAAATATGTAATTTCTTGCAATTAGATATAAATATTATATTTTTAATGTTAATCATAACAAATTAGTTCTGATCAATATTGATTTTTTATATTCGTAAAAAACTATAAGTGAATACATACAGATAAACACATAGATAAATAAGATACACACATACTTGGATAAATAATTTAAAATGCAATTGTGAGCATAAGAGGAAAATTTTATTAAAAAGAATTTATTTCATTTAATATTGATTGCAGACGCTATTCAAAATTATCTATAATTTTTAAAATATGAAAGCATTAAATAGTAAAATTGTATTTTGATATTTCATCTCTAATGTATTCTAATCAATATATATATATATATATATATATAAAACATTATATGAAAACTTTTTCATGTAAATCTATTAACAGGGCTATGTACTGTACATATTAATTGTAATATATATATATATATATATATATATATATATATATATATTACAATTAATATGTACAGTATATAGCCCTGTTAATAGATTTACATGAAAAAGTTTTCACCTATAACTGAAACAATAGCTCTTTACAAGGGTTTAATATAAAATGAAAACGTATTCTCTTTACAATTAAACAAAATTTAACAAAAATTGTAGGTGAAAAATCCTCATTTAATTTTTAATATTTAGTCTGACCACTTGGAGCTCTAATAATAATTTGTAATCTTCTTAAGATATTATCTGTGCAACTCTTGGTTGATTCTTAGTTTAGGATGATGACTGTTCACTTACATTAATTTGTCAATTCTATATACCTAATTTGAAATTTATTCCGAAAAAATTATCATCTGTCTGTTTAAGGAGGAATTATGTATTTAATAATTGAAATAAACTAGATTAACTAATAGGAAAAATAGAGCAATTAAAACTTGAGGATGTAATGCAAGGTCAAAAACTGAAAACATGTATTTTTTAGTGGGTCTATTAACATGGAAATGTATTAGATATATGTAGATATGTATTTTTATATTTACGTTTTAATTATTTCATAAATCGTTTGTTCAATGTTTGGATACATAGAGTTGTAAAGTAATAATGTAAATAATATAGTCAAATTGTTTTAGTTTATTGATAGATTATATATATATATATATATATATATATATATATATATATATATATATATATGTATTTGTATATATATATGTTTCAAACTGAAAGTACGAAAATGTATCTAGTTGTATTTTTAAAAAAGACTGATTTATTTTTCCTTTCCATACATTTTTAATGTATAAAAAGGCGAAACAGAAAAAATAGTACATACGAAGAAATAATAACAATATCATTAATTTTTGTTTTACTTTTGCCAAATATAATATATATATATATATATATATATATATATATATATATATATATATATGTATTTATACACATACATACATACATACATTAAGCCTACGAAATTTTTTTGTAGCGATTTATGGAATAGTTTGAGGATTACAAGATATTTTCGGTATGATGTTACATTTCTGAGTGCAGTGTTCAAATTACAGAGGAGAAAATTAAATTTAAACTATGTCGAAGAACTTCATACTTCAAATGATTAAGTCGTTAAACTACTGTGACTTTATTAATATTCAATAATTTATTTTATTATCATATGTATATATTTTATGTTAATTTTTTTTACTATTTGTTAAATTCCGATGATATCGTATCAATTACAATTATAATAGAATTAGCTTATAGTGAAAACGAAGAACAGAGGTTAAGAAGTTGTTATAAATGAATGTCAATATGTACGAGTATTTCCAAATTTTCACTAATGTATTATTCATAAGCGTACGCATAAGAAAAAGATTTTATTTCTTTCATTGATATTTTTAGTTTTCATGAAGTTTATATATTCTGTATTCTGTACAATAAACTATATATTTTCTAACAAATATGTTTATTCATAAAAAATGTATATTATATTGTGTCATTAATGACACACTTTTGTTTCCTTGTTGTTTAAACCATTTGGAAACAGATAACTGGTAACCAAATTCTGTATTGTATACCATAAATTATATTTAATTATCTCTCATGCTAAACTTAATTATTACCTACATAGAAAAGCAATGAAATAGAAATTATCATTAATACCATGTAAGCAATTCATTTGTCATTATTAAAAAAATACATTAATTCCGATGAGAAAAAATCTTTGTTAACTCAGAAGAACTTAGAATATTCTTCAACTTTTGTCATATCGTACAATTTGTTCATTATAACTAAACATTTATTTCAATGATAATTTCAACATATATTTTTATATCTAAAAGTTGACATTACCAGAATGAATTCCAAGGAAATTAAATGAGAAACTAAATTGACATCCGATTTATATCTTTAAAATTGAAACAACTCCATAACCATAATCACTAAAAATGAATTCTACTGTATTCGGTTATTTGTAAAAATTATTTAAAATTTACGTTAGTGCCCCTAGTTTTACTTGGGACTGTCGTACAGTCGTAACGCTGCTATTAGCTAAAAGCTCAATTTAATTTCTTAATATATATATATATATATATATATATATATATATATATATATATATATATATGTATGTATATGTATATTATAATTATATAAAATTAGTAATACATAGGTAGAAAAGACTTCATTTCTAATTAGATGTATTTCTAAACTAAAAAGTATTATGATATAAATAGTATTTATTTCGATATTCCCTACAATTCAAATATATTTGTATATTTAAAATATTTATTAATGTTAAGTTAAATACTGATGAAAGTTCAAATCTTAACTGTATGATATATATATATATATATATATATATATATATATATATATATATATGTGTGTGTGTGTGTGTGTGTGTGTTGTTGTTTATGCATATAAAACAAATGTACAACATTGTGTTTTTTTAAATTATAGTGAGTCATTCGTATAATATACGATCTTTACAAATCCCGCTGCACAATAATCGAATTATTCGCAAAATGACTAAGTGCAGTGCTTCGCGCGCAAACAAGATAAACATATTGTGAAATGAGGGGTCGATATTCATATAGTTCGAAGTTATGTTATTTGTACATTTTGTCTACTATAAATTCAAACTTATACAGTTCGTTACGACAGTGTTCAACAACTCTTTATAAAAAGTAGTCATCCATTCGACTCTGTTGACCAGTGATTAGGTGTCATTTGCACGAGACTGTCTATTGATGTTAGCCAATGTTCTCTAAACCCTAGTCTTGAATTTCATTTAGTTATATATTTGCATATTCGCCTATGCATTCATCTTGGTATTATTTATGTGATGTTACAAGTAATGTCTCGTGTAACTTCATTTGAATAAAAGAAAAAAATAACAACTATTATTAAATTAAAGCCATATTAATTCACATCGCGGTTTTAAATGCGTACAAAATGTATTTATTTCTATTTAAATGTTTTTTAATGCACACTGCTTTTATAATAACGAATATTTATTGCGTTCTAACAACGACTTTCTTATTTTAACCGCATAGACTTTTTTTAATCCCTTTAAGACACATAATAAATTCATTTGAAAATGTTATATTAATTACATACGAATAATAGAAAGGTAAAGGTCAAGCAAGAAGAAAAGAAAAAAGATTTTGTTGTAAATATTATACCTAGCTAGTTGGTAATTTTCATATAACTTTTAATAAATTATATTAAAATTATATTTTATATATCATATAAGTTTTTCATACAAATATTCAAACAAAATCTACTTTAATGTAGTTTTATATTTATATTGTCGTGTAATTAGGTATTATCATTCTATAATAAATGAAAATGTAAACAATTATTATATTTAAGATTTTATAAATGTTTTAATATATATTTGAGTAAACATGAACTTGTATTTTTATGTAATTAAAAAATATAAAAACAAAGTGAACCTGATTGATTTTTAACAGAGATTTGTGCATCAACTCAAATGTAAATGTATGATTTATTTTTTGATCAAAATAAAGCATATACAGTACACATCAAAACGAATAGTCAGTTTGGAAATTTATTATTTTTTTCAGGACTTTCAGTTTTAACAAAGAAGACTTTTGTACTATTATGCAGTAACGCATTGACCACGTATAAAAACTACACAAATCTTTTCACGTTCTCGAAAGTTTTAATGAACAACTAATATTTATTAATGCCTCCATTCAGCAAATATTGAAAATTAATTAAAATACCAATGATTTCAGAGATGAGACAATTCAATAAAAATAAATAAAATATCTTTTAATGTGTTATAGTAGTTAAAAAATACAAAAATATCAATTAAAAAATAATTGTTTCACTCATAAATGAAATGGGGATTTAACTTTTTTTGAGTTACATGTCACTTTCTGTCTACAGTAAACAATTTGTATTTTCAAAGATAGATTTTCATTTTTTCTGATAAAGATATTTACATATATATTATATTACAAAAAAATGAAACTGTATTTTAAATGAAAACTTATATAAATATCTCTTGCAATTAAATGTTTATACAAATATATATATATATATATATATATATATATATATATATATATATATATATATATATTTATTGATAACTTTTTACGTTCTAAATGGAACACACAATGCAAAGTATATTTTGCTCTTATTCGATCTTTTATTAGGAAGAAATATATAAACATATACTGTAATAAATAATATCCATCTCAGATCTATACTACTAAATCTACTTCTGAACCTAGTTATCACATATATTTATTTATATATATTTTTATAATAAATAAATATAAAAATATTAAATATATTGTTAAATTTTATTGGTCAATCTATTAGAATTTTACTATCAAAGGACTAGAAATTATTTTTTTTAGGATCGATTGTTTTTAATATATGTGTAGTTGTATACGATAAAATTTGTGTAAATATTGTAAGTTAAATTATCTATACCTGATTCTGTGTATATACTAACTATATGTGTATATACATTCATCATACATTACATACATATAACATCCATACAACATACATCACATGCATATGTAAGTATGTTATACTTACATACATTTTATATATGCATATATATATATATATATATATATATATATATATATATATATATATATATATATATGTCTGTGTGTGTGTGTATACGTTGTGTTTGCACTAGTAGAATAATACAATGTTAGATGGAGTTAGTAGGTCCGTAAAAAAGATTTGCAAGACCGAACGAGTATGAATTTGATAGTAAGAGAGAATATAATTGATCAATATGCTTTAAGAAATATTTCTATGTAATGCAGTAATCCAATGCGTTGTAAATGTTATGACTGATAATAAAAATGGCTCATGTATATAATTAATAATGATATAATAAGATTATCTGTGAGAATTTAAAAAAAAAATATATTTGCATCTTGAAAAAATATTTTTTACACACACACGCGCATGACGTAGAAACAATTGTCATTAGAAAGAACCGTAGGGGATATGGGAACACTTCTGATATGTATATAATTCAATAAATAAAAGTTACATGTCATCAAGTTATGATTCTTAGTTTAAAGTGCAACATGTGTACGAAAAATTGTTTGTATTGGGACAGAATCTGTAAGTTGTATTTAGTTGTAGGTTATGTTCTCTAGATATTACTTTCAATTTTCAAGGATTCATGTAACATATAATTAAAATAATCATTTTTAATTAGATAATTTAGAATCATAGATAAGTGAACATTTGTTGAAGATTTTAAAAAATAAGACAGTTTAAATTCAAATATGATACTTTTATTAATATATCTATATTTGTTTTTTCTAGCTGAATATCCATTATTTGAAACAAATAATAGATATTACTAACTGAGAATCAGAATAAAAATTACTGAATTTTCAAATATTCTTGTAAATAAAATTAAAGAATATATATAGCACTTTTGAAAGTTTTATATCATATAGTGTTATTAAGAGCAAATTAAAGAAAACAGGTTGCATATTTTAATTGATTTCTTGGGATGAAATTTAAGAAATTGCTCTATTTTTTAAATTTCATTGTTAATGTTATGTAATTTATATGAAATGATCAAAGTTTTTTCTTAATTATAGTTTCAGTTCACTCTTTGCCAGGTATTTAAATCCAGAGGTATATTTAGTATTACCATATACTTCAATTAGTCTATAATAACTAATTACTATAATAATTAATATATAAATTATATACTAATATATGAATTATACTAATATATAAATTATAATAGTCTATTAATAACTAATTAGAATTTTATACAATTTATTGTTATGTATATTTAATTTTGTTTGTTTATACCTGTGATCTCGTTAATATTTTATTTCGGCTTACTGGTTTTGATTATTTTCAATTAAATGACTTTTTATCATCTACATAGACAATAAGAACTTAAAAGAGACAAAGGATGATTACCATGAAGATGTAAATTTGTTGAAAAAATTATAAGATAGATACTTTTGACTTGGATCATGGGACAATTGTAAGACAATAAATTTTCAAAATAATGATTTTTATTTATGAAAATAATATAAAAATTTACCTAATTATTAAAATACTTGTTCAATGTTTCTTGCTTGAATGTATTTAAAAAAATATAATTATCAGTAAAGAAATAGAAACTATAAACGTTGTATATACGAAAATAATGATATATATATATATATATATATATATATATATATATATATTTATTTATATTAGTTGCTTTAATGTTTATAATTTGTTTTGAAGTTTAAAGAAAACATAGAATTAATCTGTATTTTATAATAAAATAAATAGCAATATGTTTATACTATATAATGTATATATATATATATATATGTATATATATATATATATATATATATATATATATATATATATATATATATAAGCGTAAGAATAATTGTAACCTTGTTATGATATCTAATGTATCTTAATAATTATTGTGCCAGTGAACTTTGATTTTGACATTTACAATGACTCCATCCAATAGAATTAAACGTATTAGCCAATGTTCGTTATCCATTTATTTATTTATAGTTAATTATAATAATATTATTATGTAAATATTGTTTAAGTCAACATATTATTTCAACAATTTACTTATATCTAGTTATTGACAGTGATCTTTAAGTACAAATTACTTGAATGTGTATTTGTTTTTGTTTTTCATTTAATATTTATTTGGATTTTATAGTATAAATGTAGGTTTTCATTTAATTATATATTTAAACATGTAAAATATACTTTGAGTATAAATTTAATAATCATATCTTTCGTATTTTCTCAGTGTACCATTATTATTTCTTATATATATATGTGGGGGAGGGGTCTATAAAACTAACTAAATATAAGAAATAATATTATAAAACTAAAGTTTATAAAAAAAAATTATTTAAAAAGTGGAGGTTTTATAACGTTGTTGTTTTCATTTCAAATACAATTGTTCATTTGATTCGATACCCTTTTGTTGTGAATACATTCTTATATTTAACTGCATGTGTATTTTTTTTACTAGTAATGAATGTATTTTATACATATAACGTAAAAATCAAATCCCATTTAATCGTTTATATTTTTTTCAATAGATTTAATTGTTGCTAATTCATTTAATTAGTTCTTTTACTATAAGATTTTAAATTTAAAATAGTTTAT